>JAEIFU010000990.1:0-86662 GCA_018904235.1 Lordiphosa stackelbergi
TCTGTTACCGCGTGTACGCTTTGAGATTGTGCGGCCAAGAGAATAGTTGCCCATAAAATGGGGCAGAGCGATAGAAAGACATGACACTACATTTAGAATTTAGAATGCAGCATGTTGTTGATGCACCAGGATTGAAGGGGTGGCACGTCATTCTGCAAAAGACAATGTGAATCGGCGTCAGTTAGCTGCATACAAATTTGAACATCGTCTGCATACATCAACACTTGGAGAATTTAAAATGACGGAAGGAAGGTCGTTTATGAATAAGCCAAAAGCAACGGTCCTAGGTGACTTTGTGAACTCCGAAGTGACATAAACCTGTTTGAAAGGGTATGTTAAATAAGACTTTCTGTGTACGGTTTGCCAAGTACATTGAAATCCAATTGACCAAGAGGTTGGGAAACCCAAACGTGATAATTTCTTTAAGAGCAAAAGGTGATTCACTCAATATTATTTTATCAAATGAATGAAACAATCACACATTTTTAATTTAAAATATTCCCTTTTTTTTCATTTGTAAATATATACAAAAATTTATCCAATCTAATTGATTTCGGAAAAATTGAACAAACCTTTTATTTTTTTAAATCATTGTGACATAAAGACAAAAATGAATCATTCTTATACAGCCCTGATGGGTATCACAGTACCAAATATTTACAATTTAAGCCGAAGGAGGTACCTCCTGACTAAACCATAGCGAGAATATAATAATCTGAATTCTGGTTGGTTTTTTCACGGTGGTCTTTTCTTAAGTAGGATTAAAACAACACGGTGGTAACAATTCCTCCTAAACTTTTAGCCCCTACACTCAGAGAAAAAACCAAGCCGATCGTGCTTGATATCAAGCAGTTTTTGATATCAAAAGTACGGTAAGACGGAATATTCTTGGATCCAAGCCGAAAATACTGAAATCAAGCACGAATTTCTGAGACGCTCGAAATCAAGATTAATTGACTTCTTCTATGTCCTAAAAAATCAAAAAGAAACAAATCTGAATTGAAGCCGATTTCTGTCTTCTGTTTATTCTTAAATTTGTTGTATCCAGCCTTGACGTTGACGAACTCCAAGACAAAATTGGTAAAGCGCGAAAACTAGGGAAAATAGCAGCCCATCTTCTGCCCTACCGAACGAGGGGCGCTGCCGCGACACGAAATCGCGAAGCAAGAAATTTAAATAAGCTTGACAACGGGTTAAGTAAGTTAAAAAATGGACTTAAAGCAAGAAGGGAGGGAGCAAGCTGAGGGAGTACCGACTGTTGTCCCTAGGCTTCCTGTTACTAGAGTACAAGCTTTCTTAAAAACGGGACTTCCATCCGCATAAAAAGTGTGGTAATCTCCTCATCTTTCTTACAGCTTCACAAACCGGAAGGTTTTTCTTATGTCCATAGTCTGGCGATCCTTATGATTAGTTTATAAGAAGGCATCCCTATCAAGCTCTTCTCCGTGAAGAGCTGCATGGTAGAGGCCTCTCTAGCCAGTTTGTCTGCTGACTTGTTTTTCTCAATAGTGCGGGTCAGGCACCCAGATCATTTGGATACGGAAATACCAACCGGCTAACTGGATGATGTCTACCAACTCAGTTGCAGTGATCCGAGAGTTGGAAAAAGTATTTGCAGACCTACATAGTTTGGTGAAAAGCATTCATACTTTGTCCTCTAGCTTAGATCAGAACCGGCCAAATGAAGAGGACAGAAAAATGTGATTGTGTTGGTGATCAATAAAGCGGATTAATTTGATTTTCTTAGCCATAAGTTCGGCTAGCATCTGTGTAAAAAATGAGAGTGACTTCTCCCAACGGTGTCTATGCGCCCGCTTAGATCCATCCGTATAGATGTTGATGGCAGTAGCTCTGCTGTGTGGGATTTTGAGCATAGTTGAGTTTTTGGATAGCGTCTCATCTAAATGCTGTGTTGCTCGCAATCTGCTTTGATACCAAGTCGAGTTGAAGAAGATAAAAATGATTAAAAATGGTCTTCTCTTTGGTTTTTGTAAAGTATATAAAGCTCTTGATTTCCCAAGTGAAGTCCAACATACTAAAGCTCCAAAATGCAGTACAGTTGCTGAGTAAAAACCACATTTGTGCCCTATTGCCTGTTTGCATAAGAAAAAAGGCAATGCTTGCCTTCATAACTCGCTCAGAGAAGCTGTCGTGCTATGATTTAAATTCACTTCGTTCATTTATGTTTTGGCATCGTCAAACTTCAGACCAAACAACCTTCAAAGTACCTGCATTACAATTTTTTCTTTCCAGTTCCTCACTCCAGTATAAGTTCCTTGAAACTAATCCTGACCATATTCTTACTAACTTCGAAAGACATGGAACTAGTGCTTACATTTCAGTGAAGAGGAACGCTTACGTTAGCCAGCAGCTTTTAGGGTGCATTGAGTAGCATACCTCTCTGGACTATCTTAAATATATAAAGGAAGAATTAAATGGGAAAACTAATATTAGCAGTTTGAAAGATAATGAATTACCTACTATTAAGAACATGGGTATCAAATCGGAAGAAAAGCTTATCCAAAGTAAGTGTAAGATAAACAACCACTCCCACACTTTAACTCTATACCTTTCCCCAAACACTTCTTAAAATTTATAAAGTAAACTCCTCAAACCAACTAAATATCTAAACAGCCGCGAAATATTCCACATACAGTTTATAATCTAAATTTGGAAAATAACTGCTTAACTCTAAGCCAGATCCCAGGCATCCTTTGCCAGGTCAAACTAATAAACTTTCCTTTTTTCCTTTGGGCCTTTGTCTCAGACGGCGGCGTCTTCTCTAATTGCTGTTCAAACGTGAAATGGGGGGATAAGGGGGGCCAGTTGCAGCAGCTTTACCAACTGCCAGTTGAACATTTTTGTGAATTATTTTCCCATTATGAGCAGATTAAGTTGATTGTGCGGCCATTCAGAGAAAGAGACGGAGAGATTCAGCAGACGGCTGCTGCGTCTTGGCAACGTGGGGGCCCAAAAGGGAAATCAACCCGACATCTTGGCTGGAAAATTTACTCCAACTCCACACACACACACTTACACACACACAGAGAGGGAGCTTTGAGGTAGAAAAGTTCTCGCTTGCCGCCGCCCATTGTTAAAGGAAAATTGAAAAAGACAAAAGGGAAAAGTATTTTAACGCGGTCTGAAACTCAAAAGTTTGCCAAGGTAAGAAACAGGAGCAGACGCAGCGGTTGGGGGAAACACTTGAAATTCTCGCTTTGAAGCTGTACAATATTTTTTGTTCTTATTTTATTCGCCGTTATGCAAAAAGTTGCTACAAAATTTCTCTTCTATTTGTTTAACGTGTAAATTAGAAAATAACTAAGAAGGCGGTAAAGGAGCTGTGGCAGAGGACGAAGTAGGTGGGGCAAGCTGTGACATTAATTAGAATATCAATGAAGCATTTCCATTGTCTTCCGATATACAGGAAACGTCACCTTGCCACAGATGAAAGTCAGACAAATAAATCACAATAACGCCGGGGCCAACCTACAAAAACCACAGAAACAGATGCACATGTATGTACGAATGTACGTATGTACGTATGTGATGTAGTGGTTAGTGCAACCGCACACTCAAATGAACCCAAAATGAGAGACGGAGTTGGAGACGCGTTTGGGTATGGAAAATGATGTATTGCTTTTTTAACGCTGCTGATAGTCTGCACAATGCGCAGGAGCCAAACCAAACGCCACATGGAGCGGCGAGCACTGAGGATGATGCTCTTCTCGTTGGTATCCCGTAATCAACGCTGCATGTGGGGATCAATGGACCAGCCAGCAAATGAGCCAACATGTGGTCGAAATATGTTAATTTCTTACGTTAATTATAAATTGATTTCTGGCATTTGAGGACATTTGAGATCATGTGAAATAACCTTATACTAGGGTCCGTTTATCGAGACACAAGCAAGTGCAGGAAGGAAGCACTTAAAAAGGTTCTCAAATGAAGTATGTGGGATCCAAAAAGTGTTTATTGGGATCCGGTCTGTCTTGGACTCTGACAACTCAAAAACGCCCAAACACAGTTTGGATGGGTGCAGCTTTTATTATATTGAAAACAAAGAGTTTACTTTTCTTTTCAACTGTTTCGACAGGGATCGGCTCAGATTTTAAACCCTCTTCTTGTGATTTGGATTCGGTTTTAAAATCAATTGGAATCGGTTTATTTGTAAATGCGTTTTAATTCTTCCAATATCTACTTTCTACAGGTTAGAAATTTTGAATTCCGAGAATGGGAACAAGCTAGCCTTTTGTTATCTTTCATCGAAGTCAAGTGTAAATATTTTTAGAGATTAAACTTGAATTTTGCCATAAAATGGGCCGTCGCGACGGTACGAAAAGAATACTAAAACAGAGTTCTTTTGCACTATTTGATACTAAGCAGGAAACCGATCCCTTTTTAGAATACAATCGGCTCGGTAAGGGTTCAACGCCTTGGCGTTTTGGTTCGGGAATTACATAAACCTGCACCTCTTTTGGGTTCAGTTCTGGACGGGTTTTCTGTTTCACTTTTAACAATGTGGTGAACACAGGCGGTGCTCATTGCTTATTTTTGATTTCAATAGTAGTTTGCAAACATTATTTGAATTGAAGACGCTTCTATTCAAAATAATACAGTTTTACTCATTTTTATAGGATAAAGACGTCTTATTTTTATAAAACTTTAAAGAGTTAAAATTTTAAGCCAATTTAGTTGAATTAACTGTAACTCTGTCATTGAAAACAAATAGTATTTTGGGTTGATTGCCAATAGCTTGGGTTATCCAATCTCATTGGTTTCAATAAATGTGCAGTCGTAGTCAATTAGCAAAGTATGCCCTCAGATTCTTTTGTAAATTAGGGAGGCGATTGCATAGGAACAGAGAAACTGACATAGCAGAAACTAAGAGTATATTAAGAATATAAAGAAATGTGTATCCAAAAGTACGCTATTCCGATTTCGTCAAATGTAGTCATTTTCAACTGTCACCGATAAATCCGAAGCATACTCATTTTTTACAGGTTTATCAAGGCTTCTCGATCACATTTTTGGATAAAATGGAATGAAATCAATATCCGCCATTAGTTTTAAATTTTGAACAAAAAAAAATGCATCGAAATATAAAGTTAATTCTTATACATCTGAACTGTTCCAGAAAATGAGTTGCCTTCAACTTAAAAAAAAAACAAGATATTCACAAAATTCTTGAGAACAAATGTTCCAAATATTCTTGAAATGAGTAGAGTTTTTTCCAAATAGATAAAATTTGGTTTTCAAAACAAAAAAAACATTTTTCTAAGGAGAGGTAAACAAGAGAGGGGATATATAGAGAAAACATTGTGTCTCTTATTTTTTTTTTTTTTTTGTCAGCTCAACAAAGCATAAGTAGCCCTCTAAAAGTGTCTGAATCTGGTTCATTCCATACGTTGTGTGCATAAGGTACTGGGATCAAATCTAGTCAAGCCCGAACAAATTTTTCTGTGTTTTTCTGAAAAACTTAAATGAAACGAGTCAGGTGGAGAGAGTGGGTCGTTGAAGCAATGTTTCTGTTCCTATGGAGTTTATGGAGAAGCAGCAGGCGCTCATATCCAGGAGTCTTTGCCTCCCTTCAATTACAATCAAAAGAGGTGTGTCCCCATTCCCTATTCCACCCAAATGTGAGGAATCCGCCTACACCTGGTCCTCCAAGTGCAATTAAATTTTCTTCCCAGGTGAGTTCAAAATGTTCTTGAAAACGGAACAAAATTAACTCAAATCATGTTCTCAAAAATGGAACAATATCAACTCAATTTGAGTTTTTGCGTTCTCAAAAAATTGTTCTTTAAGTGAAAACATTGTACTACAAATGAGAAAACCCGTACATGCACTGTTTTGGTAACGTTTGTGCTCTCGTTTTGAGTCCAATGTTCTCCTTTTTTTTCCCTCTTGTAAAACCCTCCAAAAACCTTTTTTGGTTTTTTATTATTATAATTTTAATATTTTTTTTTTTTACTTCAATTTTAATTTACTTTAGCCCATGCCACAAGAGCAAAAAGATTGACTTATATTTAAGGCGCTAGTCACAGATCTTTTTTAAGGACACTTTGGGAAGAGTGTTGCAAAATTCTATTTGGCTGATATAATTGCTCCAAACGATTGATAAACTAAGAGAAGAAATAGAGTAATTTAAGCTTGCATAATGAAGTTTTGATGTCAAAGTATAGAAAGTATAAAAATTCTGGATCCTATTATGAAAATTTGCACTTAATCGTTGGGTGTTTATGTGAATTTATGGGTATGAGCGAAATTTTTATTTTGTGTGAGCACTAACCCAGCGTAGAGATTAGTCGGGGTATTTTACGAAAGTTTATATATTCTTGGTCACCATTTACCCCGAGTCGATTTAGCCATGTCCCTCTATCGGTCTGAACGCGTCAATCTCAGAGACTATTAGAGAAAGACACAAATTTTTGCATGTACATAGGTGTATACCGTACGAAGATCAAGTTTGTTTTAGATTTGCATAATTTGTCCCCCTCCCCACTTAAACCGCAAAAAACTGTCAGAGCCACAATTTTAAAGTTATAACATCGTAGCTTAATATATATTATCTTAGGCCTTAAGTCTATCTATTCTGATAAGCGCAATAAGATCCGTGTCAAAAAGTCTTTCGGTATTTTTATTGAATTTTCAATTGTTCATAAAATTGGTTATAATAATGCGATTTAAGTCAAATATGCGCCGTTTTGTTCGATGACGAGTTCACAACGAGATGCCAACTTCATAATGCCCCTCTTAGCCCATTTTCACAGGACTCTTTTGTGGCCAACTTCGGACTACCAAGCTCGTTCGCTATGGACAGAAATAGGTGGTAATCACTTGGTGCGAGATCCGGACTATACGGTGGATGCAAAAGAACCTCCCATCCGAGCTCCCGGAGCTTCTGGCGCGTCACCAAAGATGTGTGTGGCCTGGCGTTGTCCTGATGGAAGACAATTCGGCCTCTGTTGATCAAAGATGGCCTCTTCTGCATGAGTGCTGCATTCAAGCGGTCCAGTTGTTGGCAGTACAGGTCCGAATTGAGCGTTTGGCCATAGGGGAGCAGCTCATAGTGGATGATTCCCCGCCAATCCCACCAAACACACAGAAGAACCTTCCTGGCCGTCAATCCAGGCTTGGCCACCGTCTGGGCAGCTTCACCGCTTTTCGACCATGACCTTTTGCGCTTCACGTTGTCCACCATCCGCTTCAAAAACGGGTCGATTTTGTTGCGATTCAGAAGCGATTCGCATGCATCCATACGGGCAAAAATGTTTTTTTGCGTCAAGTCGTGTGGCACCCATACATCGAGCTTCTTTTTGAATCCAAGCTTCTTCAAATGGTTTATAACGGTTTGATGACTCATGCCCAGCTCTTGGCCGATGCTACGGCTGCTACTATGCCGGTCTCTTTCGATCAATTCAGCGATTTTATCGCAATTTTCGACGACAGGCCTTCCGGACCGTGGCGCATCTTCGATCACCTCTGCACCAGAACGAAAACGTTGAAACCATCGTTGTGCGGTGGAAATGGAAACTGTATCGGGTCCATAAACTGCACAAATTTTATTGGCAGCATGAGATGCATTTTTGCCTTTATCGTAGTAGTACTGTAAAATATGCCGTATTTTCTCTTTATTTTGCTCCATGTTTGCGACGCTATAACTCACGAACGACTAAAAACAAACAACAATAAATCAAACACGTGTTAGCGCGTGAAAAGAGCTTTCCAAAAAGCTCTAGCGTGAACCGATGCGACGAATACAACTAGAACTACGCGCTTCCACTTTCCCTACTCACATTCTTCGCTCAGAAAAACCTTATTGAGAACGATTTTAGACACATTCTTAAGAACTCACGAACAAATAAGTTATACGTTTAGTTACTTAAATTAGGGCTGAAAACCTTCTAAAAATCGGAAGTGGTTCACTTCGGGGTTCGAGCAGGTTGTGAAACCTGAATCAAGATTCAGGCTCGGGGTTCGATTGATTTAATATTTTTTTATTAATCAATATTAATTATTTGGAGCTTTACTTCAAAGTTTTAATTTTTGATGGAAGCTCAGAGTCTTGATATATTCTGTGCTAAGTTCATTAGTAAGTATACCAGTAAACTTTTATCGATACTGGCTCTTTGGCTGGATACTTGAGCTTCAGGAGGATTTTTTAAGTACCCAATGCTTTAACAGATTCGAATTTTGAAACAAATATTTAAATTCCGACAAAAGTATTAATGAAGTCGTTAACAGATTTAGTATTTGTCACTATTTCATTATATTCTTGCCAGCGAAAGATTTCATTTCATCTTCATCAGAAGAAGAACATGGTACAGAATCGTTGATGCTTTTATTTATTAGTTCCTTTTGACGATTATACAGTTCAGCAATTCGTTTATTTTGCAAGCTATTTTTGTTCTACGGTCAAAAATATTTTGTTTCTTGGATCCCAAGATTCAGTTGTAGAAAATGATAAAATCTGTTTGATTTTTATTTTGCTCCGGTTCAGGTTCGGTTCGGACTTCCCAAGAATCTCTGAGTAGTAGTGGTTAGTACCCTACCTGGGTATATAGTATTTTCGAATATATCCTTTTCCATTGCCAGATCAAATCAATTCGAATTGACACCCATTTACCACCAAACTAGCATAAACTCTCACCCTCAATTAGCCAGGCAATATAATTTGAATTTGCCCCAATTTACGATTGGCCATTAGACAAATTTAAGAGGCAAATGCGACGGCCCCCATCATTTAGCACTCAAACTCAACGTAAGGTACGTGACGTTCCCAAAAGAAAACAACGTTTGAAGGCATCTCTATGGAAATGTTTATTTATGTCACGAACAGCCAATGCCCATAAAGTGTGTGTGTGTGTCACCCTCACCCTCTCGAGTCAAAGTTCTTCCAGGCATAGTTCACACTCGGCCGCTGCTGCTCCAAAAATACACACGTGCCACATCTTTTGTTATTGTTTTTCCATCTTATTTATTATCAACTTTTGGTTAACATAATTTAACACAACACAAACGTTGACAATTCTTTAGTTCTGCGGCTGTTTATCTGAGGTAGAATTAATTCTTATTTAATGGGACAAGGGAAGAGTGGGAGACTTTTAATGACTAAATAGATATTTCTTACTGAGGACACGCAGTGGAAGCTACTGCAACTCCTTGGACCCTCATAATTTATGCAATCCTCTTTAGCTAATGATTTCAATCAGATAAGCATCAAGAACCGAAAATTAAAAAAAAAAGAACACACATTTCATAATCGTTGCCCCTGGAACATACATGTGGTGGTGTATGCCGAATGTTTTTCCACGCCATTTAGCCAGGCGCCTTATTAATCTCGGGCTATTTATCATCTGAAAACCAAAACAAAGCAAAGCCAGAGAAAGATGCATAATTAATGAAAAACAAATCTCAGATAGTAAGTAGCAGTCCAAGCAGAAGCAGGCACAAGCTCAAGTCATAAATAAGATGCCAGACGAAGCTACCCGTGACTGGAGACGGAGACGGTGCCTCTGCCTGTGACCAGGTTATGTTACTTCCTCTCAACCGGATGGACCAGCTTCGCTTTTATTATACAATGAAACTCGCGTAACATATTATTGACTTTCAATGACTTATCGCCCAGTTGGTCAACTTGCTGAACCATGAACAGTTGGCCTGCTCCCGCTCCCGCTCTCGCTCGCGAACCCTGATCTCCTGCTCATGAATTAAAGAAACGCCACAAACGCGCGACATGCTCCCGTCGTACGTACGTACATACGTATATTCCTTACATTAGGCAGCCGTTGTTTTTTGTACCCACTCGTCCACTCGTTCTCCGGGACCTTGCAACAAATTTATTACTGATCGATGAGTTGCTTCTGTGTGCCTCTGTGTGTGCCCCATTATTTTAGCATAAGAATTCCATAATTTCACGAGAGAGAGAGAGACCAGAAGGCCCCCTCAAGGTGTTCAACAATTCGCGAATGCGTTTTGTTCTGGGTTTATCGTTTTTTAATAACTTCCCCTGCAAGTGTTTAAATTTGCTTCAGTTTTTTGTTTGTTTTTGCTGCTGCTCTTGTGTTGTGTTGGTGCTAGTTGTCACTCAAGTTTTGGGAGGCGACAGATGGTTCCGTTTTTGGCGGCACTTCCTTCCTCTGAGCGAGAAGGAGGACGGTGCAACAGCTTTTAACGGCTGCCTGTAATGTTTATTGTTGTATTGTGTGCTAATCAGCCAAGTTGAAGTCCCAGGGAGGTAGGAAAGTTGGAGTGAGGGAACACCTTTGCTTGTAATGGGCTCGTAAAATCAATGATAACAAAATGAAACTCTAAGCTAATCAATAAATTAAAAACCATAACTGTCAGAGCGGTTAAAAAATATTGCTAATGGAAATACTTTTGAGTGTTCGGAGGATATTTAGATACAAGTTTGCAAAGAAAGCACGAATAATTCTTCACAACAAATTCAGTTCAAACAAGTGATTTTTAGAGCAATTAACAAATTTAATTGATAGGCCAACCGCCGTCATACTGCTATTGTTCCCAAACATTTAAGACAAAATTAATGGATTACGATTATTGTGAGCAGAAATGCTTCGGAGTAGTCCAAAGCCAAATTGGGCAAGTTCGAGCTTTTTTAATGTTGACAAATAAAGATTTTTTAATTAAAATCCGAGATATCCGGACTAAAGTCAATTCCAAGCGATGTCAGATGTCGTTCGATCTCAGATTTTCTCAAATGAAAAACGAAATGATTGATATTTCAATCTCTGAATTCTTGTCTTCTGTCTTTTGATCGGGAGAGCTTGATTTAAGATTGATATTATCATATTTTAAAATCACTCCAGACTGATTTTAGCATGTTATTCAATCTAGACTTTACCTCTTTCGGATAATCAAATTTCCAATATTTTTTTATTTTTTCTAATCTTCTATAGTAACTGAAAAATATATTTTATGTTCTTGTTTTTTTTTTTTTTCCCTTTGTAAATCTTCCTGTTCTTTTTTTTAATTCTTAAACTTTTTTTTCATTTGTATGAAATAATTTTTTATAATAATATATCTCCCCATCGCTGGTATTTATTTTTTTGTTTCTTTGATTTTTGTATTATTAGTTATTTTATTTTTTTAATTGGATTTAAATTAGTAATTATTTTATGTATACACTGAGAAAAAAAAATCAATCTAAAATCTAGATTGAAAATCTCTTTTTCGAGAATCTTGCAATCTTATAAAAACAAGATTGAAAAACCTTGAATTGAGCTTAGAAATCTTAAAAAGAAGATTTATCATCTCGCAACTTATCACCCATCCTACAATTTTCTGTAAAGCTTCAGTTCAAAAACTTTATGATATATATATATTTAGATTTATTTTGTTAAAAAAAAAAAAAAAAAAAAAAATAACTCGCCCCTCCTGGGACTCGAACCACAACACTTTCGATCCAATGAAGCTTTTGGCATCTACTTGGCATCCACTAAGTGCAGTCGGCTATTGGACGTAAATTTTTTGCCGCAACCAATTGCAATATAAGAACTCAGCTGACAGAAATCTCGGCGCAGCTGGCAGAAACATCGTCGTGCTGAGTTCTTATACTGCGACTGGTGGCGCCTAAAAAATGACGGACAACAGCGGTGCGAGCTAAATGGCCATGCTGTGTGGTTAATCACCTGAGGTACCCAGTTCAAGTCCCAGTACCGGCGGATTAATAATTAACATTTATATAAGTTTTTCAGAAAGAACCCCAAATGTTAATAACTAAAAAAACACAACAAAAATAAAAAATGCTTAATATAATTTATTTTTGTCTTTTCTTTTCATATTAAAAAATGAGATTGTTTCATCTTAAAGTCGAGTATAAGCGATCTTAATTCGAGATTGATTGACTAAGATTAACATTGAGAATATAATCTTGGGTTAAGATAATCTGGTCTTGGTCGAATTCTGACACTGTTTCTCTTTGATTCAAGATTATAATCTTGATTTTAGATTGATTTTTTTCTCAGTGTAGTGTAATTTTAAAGACCATACAATTTGTTAATTATTTATAGGTATTATTAAACCTTTGGTTACTGAAAAAATTGTTCGAATTTAACAACTATTTATACTTATTACCTTTGGGGACTCCTTGGTTAACAATTGAAGCAAGTCATTTTACGCCACAAAACTGCCTCTACCATATAAATTTTATTAAATCTGCCTAAACAAATGCACGAAAAATTTCTTGAATATCGCACTAGGAATTCCCAAGTTCAAATTCCGTTGAAGTGCTCTATAAAGACCAACTTAAATTTGCTAAGTCAAAAATTCACTTTCTTTGCCGTCGGAAGACTTCAACAGTGCATCAAATACATTCAAAAATGTTAGTACCTTATGCGGTTAGATTAACTATAGTAAATTGCTGCATTTATTTTCAAAATATTTGAAAGAGTGGGTACAAATTTCTTCAGTAGATTTTACTGTTAGCACAGTTACAAACAACACCAAACTCACATGCATAAAAAATTAGAAAAAAGGTTCCGCTCCGCAGGTTAATTTACCCACCACATATTTTTGTGTGTTGTAACCAGCTCCAGTCATTTTTTACCACTTATTAGCATATTGTTATGCGGCCACGTCTCAAAACAAAAACAATTTGGAAACATGATTTAGGGCCGATTTCACATCTTGTAGATAGCTGCAATGTATCAGATAAACTAAAAATTTTCTCTGTTATATGTTAGTTTATGTGACCGATAGTGCGAAATCGGCCCTAAGATCAGCTTACCCCCCAGGCTGATCCCAAACGACAGCGGCTGAGTAGCAGCATTGATTTTACAAGAATAATTCCCATTCGATTTGGGAGGCTGGTATTTTTATACCCTGTAACCATTAAAAATTGGTTATTAAAGGCCTCTACACAGTTGTGAAGATAACGACAACTAAAGTAAAATTTTCATACAAAACTAATAGAAGTAAAGCAAACATAAAATTACTTCCAACATTTTGAATGAAAATTTTATTTTACTTGTCGTTACTTCACAACTGTGTAAAGGCAGCAGGGGTGCCTAGATCATATGCGCACGCTGCGCATTCGTTGTTGTTTTCCGCGTAGCAAGCATCATACTAAGTATAGTGCAACAACAACTTCTTATATGCTCTCTCTTCTCTTTCTCTCCTATGCCTCTTAAACAGAGTTCCCCGCATTGGCCCTTTGGGAGGCCACTCGGTAATTTACACCTACTGCTAGCCGAAGTCATGCATCACTGTGTGTTAAAGAGAGAGTCAGTCACATTTTCGCCCTCTCCTCTTGGGGAACCCTGCTCTTAAAAATTCGAACGCAGCAACTAATATGTTTTTGCGTCGTCTTCAATATAGATTTTGTTTTTGTGGGACGAATGAATTCGTGTGTATCAGACAGCCACGAGCAGACACACATATTAGCCGTTACACATCGGTTTTCTCTTTCTATTTCTGAAGGTTTTTGTTTCTTGAGAAATATTTTCTTAATATTTTTGAGCACCTCTGCTTCAAATTACGTGTATATATATTCTTGATCAGCCTTAACCGCCACGCCGATATAGCCGCCGATTTTGTGTGTTTGTCTGTTTAAACTCGTCCATCTCAGAGAAATATAATAAGTTAAAGATTTGTAAAATTATTGGCTTGCAATAACAATATTGCGCTCAGGAATGGTGATGCGGTGTTGAGTAATGCCTGTTCCTACATTGCTGTAGGCCTTGACTTGGTCCCGCTTCAGAATTTAACTTACTATTCAAAGCAGTGCTGGAATTTCTGATCATCTTTCTTTAATGTCCTCTTTTAATTGGCGGGATCCAAATTTATTGCAAAATTGAGTTGGATACACATGCTGCTGAGCTGCTGATGCCTTGTTTAGGTACTGCATAATTTAAATCTAAGGAGGTCTAAGGAAAATCTGAAATATACTTAAATGTTTTTATGACACGTCTACATGAATGTTTTAAAAGAATGTCTATTTAGAATGGATTGATTTCCCACCTTTCATCCCTTTCGCCCGCCCTAAAAAAAAACTCCAAGTTTTGTTCTTTTATGATTGTATTCAAATTGTTTTATTTTTAGTTTCTTTTTGTTTCGTTCTTTTATTTGTGTGTGTTTTTTCTTTTTCTTTTGCATTCAATTGTTTATAACCTAATTTGTGAAATTTGCAAAAATTGAAATTTTAAACAAAATAAATTCTAACCTTGTTTTTAGTTTTGTTTTAAATGTATTATTAAAGTCCGTTAACTATACAAGAAATGTGGGTTATTATCGCAAAATCTTCTAACGCAGATTACGAATATGAATATATATATATATAGATTTATTTATTATTTATTGTTAATATTTATATATGTACGAGTGTCTAACTTTGCTGATATGGGATGCTAAACTTACAAAGGAAATTACGTAAATGTAAATGAATACAAAAATGTGTTATAAGATAATCCTCACAAGAAACACAGACTGCCGTTTGCTTAAGAAGCGATTTTGTAATTACACGAGAAAATGAAATACAAGAAAAGGAGGTACGAAAAACTTGGAACCTGCAAAAATTGAAGCTTGCACATTTATTGTTTGCTTAAGTTGTGTTTAACGCAGTTTTATACAATTTCAGTTTGGTTGTCGACGCCACTTAGAACCAATACAGATCCTTTGATGATTCCTGCACTTGAGCTTCCAGACCTTTGAAAAGCGAAAACGGAAAAGGAATTTATTAAAATATCTGAGTGAGACGGGGGTGACAAGGGGTTGTCATGGCAATCACATACAGCAGTTGACCTTTTGAAGTCATCCCCCGGCTACTAACCTGCCATTGTTGGGTAACTCGAGTAGGCTGCCGCACTCTCCAAGGCATGTGCCGTCTGTTGGTCATGGTGTAATCTGCTAGAACACACAAAACACACGCAAAGGATTTACATAAAGAGTTCAGCTTTTTGGCCACCATTTGGACTGCCTACCTTGAACCGTGACTGTATTGCTGGGGCAGCCTGAGCAGACTGCCATACTGGGCCATATTGTGATGGTAGGCGTGTGCGTGGGCAGCGTGCGCATGCGCATGCGCCGCATAGGAACCATAGTGAGCTGCCGCCGCATGCGGCACCCACGGATCGGTGGCATAGCCAGTGTCCGTCGCCGAGCCGTACAAGTCGCTAACCTGTCGATACAGATAGAGGAACCAGATAGGCGATCAGCAACGAAACCGAATTACAACTTATTTAGAGAAGAAGAGAAGGAAGCTGCCGCTGCTATTGAAACCCTTTGAGGTTGAGGTAATTGCAGCACGTATTGCAGTTAATCGTTTTCCTCTTCGACTCCATTGTTTTTTTTTTTTTTTTTGCAAGTCTGGAACTTACCTGTGGATGTGTGGGCGCGGGTATGGGATGCACGTAATTGCTGTTCCAGAACGATGGTGGGAAATTGCGAGTGGACATCGGGCTGTTGCTTTCTGTAAAAAGAGCCGACAAAAGATTGCAGTTAGTTTAAATACATTCTCCATTTGGAATCGAAATTCTTTGAATTGTAAGCTTGAACTTATACAATCCGACAAGAGGTAGGTAGAAAACTCCTAGAACACTTGGCCCATGCATAGCTGACTCGTCTAACTGATTTTCCTAAGACTTTCTTTACTAATTTACAAACATCATCGAAATCGTCGGTTAACTAACCAAACCGCACCAAATCGTTTTCGTTTCGGTTCAGCATTTTTAAACAAACAAGAGCTCGATACAGTTTGGATCGGTTCGGTTCAAAACCGGTTGATATTCCTGTTTCTTATCGATTACGCAAGTCGCTTAAGTAGGGTCTGGTTTTCCAAGGACCACAAAAAGTGATCTTAAAGCCAGGCTGCAAACCGGTCCGAACCCGAACCCCTTAGAACCGGTTTGGTTCGGATTTTTTGGGTTCCCCGAACCGGACCATGAACCGAACCTTTAATAATTTTGCCCCTCGAACCTGAACCCGAACAGGACCACTTTTTCGAAAAATTAGGTTCGGTTCTCAAAATAAAGTATTTTTTCTTAACGACACATACAGAGACAAACAGAGATTTTTTGTAATCTAACTGGTATCATTCAAGAAGTTCTCCAATCCTATGTCAGATTTATACTATCACTATTTATATGCTATTATATGCTGAAACTCTCTACTCACACAATACGAAATCTATTGTATATAGAAAAGTCGAAAAGCTAGTGCTAGACTGTGTGACGAGGTGAACTCAATCTACAAAATGTGCAAACGCTAACTAAATCTTAAAGATTTTTGCATCCAGAGTTTTTTAAAAAAACTTCACCTAAAAACATATGATTGGAAAGGAGTCCAAAATACATATAATTTGCTGTAGCCAATTTATAAAACTTCTTTAAATCTGAACGATTCACAACCAAGTGACTTTTATAACTCTTCCTGAAAGTGATTTGCTTTTGATTTGCTTTCGATTTGATTTCGTGAAACAGCTGATGACAGCTGCTCCAAACAAAATGAGCAGTGTGCCCAGAAAATGCAAGGAAATTAAAGTCATTCTAATTGATTTCGTAAAATCAGCTTCGAAGTTGATATCGATTTGCTTTCATTTTAGTGTGACAGTTCTTTTAGAGAACTGCATGACTTGGTCAAAGATGTTCATGGTAACTTACAGTTCTCCTAGAGTTCCTAGAAGTTCGAAGTTACAAATTCTTCCACAATTTTATTCTGCCCTTCCTCTTTGGATCTGTCAAATTGTATACGTGTGTAAATTGTATGATAGCAAATCAAAATGAAATCAGGTTCGTTCCAAAAACTGCATTGCTTTTGCTTTCACAAAAGCAAATGAAAAAAACAAATAAACTTTCAGGAATACCACTACTATGTGTTCTTCCTGTTCCTAAATGCATATACTCAGCCACAGATGCCCTTCAAAATTACCAGAATATGTTTAGCAATATTACCATAAACAAGGATCTGCCCAGGAGTATTCTTGCACGGTCAGCTTTTAGAGCATAAAGCAGCCCATAAATACCTTGGAGTGACACTCGACAGAAGACTGACTTTGGACACCGTATCAAGGCAATAGCTCCGGCTGTGGCTGCCAAAGCATGGCTCATGGTGTGGCTCCTGAACTCCAAGAACAAGCTGTCACTCAGGAGTAAAGTCCTAACTTACACGCCTATTCTGCTTCCGGTATGGAGATATGGCCAAATTTATGGTATCGCGGGATGGTATTAGGGATATTGAAATTCTCAGTGTTCTTAGACCCGAGATTTCAAAATGTTCCAAAAATCCAGGACTAAAAAAATATTGCCTTAACTACTTATACTTGTTGTTCCAGCAGCTCAGGTATCAGTTGAACGAAAAAAACTAGTATGGATGAACAGATCTTAAAAGATATAATGCTAATTAACCTAAACTGAGCAGCTCTCAAAAGTTGTAAATGAGAGCTAAAGAATTCAATTACTATTGAATTCTGTAGAACTTTTTTTAGGCAGGCTCTAGTTCATTAAGTTATGGATATTGTCCACAACTTTTCTAAAACAAGACACGCACAACACTACAAAGGAGGCTGGTTGACAGTATAACGCTATTTCATGAACACCAATTCAATCTTCAGCTGTCTGCGCCTGTCCTTAGTGTGTTGGCAATAGTTGCCTCATGACAGAATTGCTATGAATGCTTGGGAATCCCAAAGGCAAGCTCATAGCAAAATCCGACATCAGCAGCAAATGCCAAAAACACTGAGGCTTTGAGTGTTGTGTGAATCCCGCGAATCGGCCCTTCTGATGTTAGTGGGGGAAATTCTTTCCCCGCATTTAACTAACCCAGGCGCCAATTGTTTGAATTTCCCAAGGCAATCAAACGGGGGTGTTGTTTTTTAGTGAAACTATTTTAGGTTTAGTTTCTAACAACTGCGTCGTGCCCACGCATTTTAACACAAAGTGATTCTTACTAATTCTTTAACTGACATAATTTTTTACAATTGAAATAAAAGTATTATTTAAAAATAAGTATTAACAAATCGAAAGTTATATTTTATGTTCTAGCGAACCGAGGTTTGAACCAGAACCTTGGGTTCAGGGGTTTCAGGAACCGGTCCGCGAACCGAACCTTTTTCTTTACAACGGGTCCAAACCCCGGAGCGAACCTTCTGCTAAATTTTAGAGGTTTTCAGCCTTGTCTTAAAGTAGTATTACATACACTGAGAAAAAAATAAATCAATCTTATATCTGGATTGTAAATCCCTCTTTTTGAAAGTCTTGATATAATATAAATTTTATTTACAGCGTCTGTCTTTGACTATCTTATTTGCAGCGTCTCTCTAGAGCTACTCCGTTCTACTCTCTGTCTCGTCATCCATTCTATTTACAGTGTGACCATTGTCTTTGCCTTAAACACACTGCCTTAACACTAAAGTTTCGAGATATCTGTACATATTCCGTCTCTCTAGTCCTACTCCGTTCTACTCTCAGTCTCTGTGTGACCATCCTCTGTCTTAAACATACCTTAACATTAAAATTTCGAGATATCTGTACATATTGCGTCTCTCTAGTACTACTCCGTTCTACTCTCTGTCTCGCCATCCGTTCTATTTACAGTGTGACCATTGTCTCTGCCTTAAAAATACCTTAACACTAAAGTTTCGAGATATCTGTACATATTACGTCTCTCTAGTCCTACTCCGTTCTACTCTCCGTCTTGTCATCTATTCTATTTACAGTGTGACCATCGTTTCTGTCTTAAAAATACCTTAATATAAAAATTTCAAGATATCTGTACATATTGGTGGCTATTTTCAAGTAATTCCCAAAATTACTTCAAAGATGATGAATTAAGGTTGAGATTTTCTCGTGTCTGTTGACTTTTGACATCGTTTCTCTTGGTTTTGAGTATTTAAGTACAATTTCTAAGCTTCTCTCAGTATTTTCAGTACTTTCTTCACAGATTAAATTGGATTCAAAGTTTGAAAATAATTTTTCAAGTTTTCCAGCCCTTCGAATGCCAACCAGGCGCAATTTCAATTCAAGTGCATAATGATTAACTGGTAAAAGAGCAGGCCAGCTGCCTTGTCGGCGCAGTAGAGGCTGGAGGAGCTGGAACTGGAACTGGCGGCGCCATGGCTTGTTGCAAATAACTGAGCGGAATGTTTTCGGTTGTCGGGATGTCGTTGTCGCGTTGTTCAGGATCATCACTTGTATTAAATGGTTGTAAATCTACGCGTTTATGAAATCGCAATCGCGCGCCGCCGAGCCATGAAGCGCATGAAGACATCTCCATTACGTGTAATGGAGCTCCCCGCTCAGATGGCCCCAGCCGAAAATAGCAGCAGGCGGCAGCGGCGGCAAACCAGGACCAGGGGGACGACTCTGACAATGGGTCGCCTCTTCCTCTTGGCTTGCCTGATATACCATACCAAAAACTGGCATAGGCGCATTTGCGTTGACAACATTCCAAACTCAATTCGAGAGAAAAATATACAACAACTGCAGTGGCAGTGGCAGTGGCAGTGGTATCAGCATCAGGAGGATGTGGATGTGTAATGTTTGTGCTTGGCTGCCGTCGCGAGTCGCAACTTCCACGGCACGTCTGTGAGTGTGCCTTGCATGCTGATGACGATGATGATGCTGGCTGGGATGCCGCGTGCCTGTGCCTCTGGCTGACGCTGACGAGGAGTCGAAGCCATTCACTCATTCGCTCAACTGAAACCAAGGAATTCCCATTAATGTGCAAACAAGCAAACTGGTGTGGATTTTTTGGTGACCCCCCTCTCCTGTCCCTCTATCAGCATTTCACTTTCAGCTCTTCAAAAGCGAAAGCCGAACAAGTCTACCTGCGGCTGGCTATTTCACCTTTCACCTTTTCGCCATCTAATGAAGTAGTCACGGGTATCATGGTCAAGAATTTATGGCCTGATAAGGCCATGAAAACCGATCACCAACGTCGTTGGCAGGCCAAGTCCTAGAAGGCAAGCGTCTTCTTTAAGCAAAGTGCTGCAGCAGGCGGGTGCCAAGGAATTTTAAATCGAATTCTTTAGGCATCTAATTAAATGCTGAAACGAAAACAGAGCCAAGAAACCAACAACCAACAACACGAGGGGCAGATACAGATACAGAAAAGTGCAAGCGTGCCACTTGCTATCTCTTTCTCTCTCTGCCTCGTCCTCTCTCTTTCACACTGCCTCTTGCAGTCAAGTGTGTGTGGAGCAGTTAATTGAAATGCATTTTAAAATCGTAATGAGGAATCTATGCGGCATTCGGCATTGCCACCGCCAGACGAACCGCACAGCAACAACAACAACATCGACCGCATCGCATTCCGGCGACATTTCATAGCACATTCCAACTAGATATATATACATACACACACACACACACGCACAAACTCACGTACTGCAACAATAATAAAAAATAAAATAAAAATCTATATAAATACTGCATAGTTTTTAAAGTACAAATGCAAATGTGTATGTGTGTGTGTGTGTTCAAATAGACAAATGACCAAAATGAACTTTAAATACCATTAAACAAAATAAAACAGCAAAACAAAAACTAAAACAAACACGAAATCATTGAAAACGTAAGCAACCTTTTTTTTGGTTCTATACCAACTAAAAGTATATAAAATTTGGCAAATAAAAGGACAAATTCAAGCCAAACACACTGGACTTTATACCAAAACGTGTTACCCTTTGACCTAGATCGATTCCGTCTTAATGCTAACTTTAAGGAGGTACAAAGTAAACCGATTTAAAAGAAACAATTCAGTGGGCTTTGTTCTGAATCAAAGCTGAAGCAGCCCTGACTTGGAAGATCTGGTACTAAAATCATGGCTGACTTTACATGAATTTCCGTCATGAATTTAACGCAGAGAGGACCTTTGCTTCTTTTAGGCATGGATTTCAGCACCGACCTCATGGGTGAGTTTTATGGGCAGCACTGAAACGAATCATAAATTGGAGCATTTTCTACTTCTCAGGTCTGAGTTCAGCACTGATGATCTCACTACTGGGGTGTAGAACTCCACGGAAGCTAAATGCAAATTAAACGGTTTTTCGGTTTATTTTATCGACGTCTGTTTAAAAAAAGTATGAAGCGATCTTTGAAAATAGTCTACATTAGTCTCTTTTAAAAAATTGTATTATCTTTTTTGGGGTTATGTTAGTCTCAACTAATACTTTGTAAAGCGGAGATGATACCACACTGAGGAAGATAACCTATTCCGAAAATAAGTTGTCGTCAACTCAAAACAAGAACAAAATAATCTCAAATTATATGAGGACAATGGTTCTTAGTTCTTGAAAGTGGAACTTGATAAAAAATTTTTTGAAATTGAGAACATTGTATGTACTACAAATGAGAAAACCCGTTCTTACACTGTTTTTGACAATATTTTTGATATTTTTTTTTTTTTTTTTCTTTTTTTTTTTTTTTTTTTTTTTTTTTTTTTAATAATTAAAAAAAAAGTTAGGTGTATAACATTTTTAAATTTTTTTTTTTTTTTTTTTTTTTATTTTTTTTTTTTTTTTTTCTTTTTTTTTTTTTTTTTTTTTTTTTTTTTTTTTTATTTTTTTTTTTCCCCGTTGTTTTGCCCCCCGCGGGAGGCGGCCTATCCCCCCCCCCCCCAATCGTTCTAAATTTTAAACTTCTTTCTATAATTAAAATTAAGTTTTTCTTCTTCTTGCACTTCTCTGTAACATAAATGGGACGTACGCAGGATTTTGATTAGGGATGACAAAGACCTAAATTGTTCGAGGGGTTTTATTTTGCTAAATTATTATGACATCGTTAAGTGTTATTGTAAGGATGCGCCGCAGGCGAAAATTTTATCGCAAAAGCCGCGGTAACTTTTTTACATACCTCCTTAACCAAAATTTAAAAAAAAAATTGACTTCGATGGACCGAAACAAAAATTATTTCGAGGTCGAACATAGTTTTCTGGTTTGATATCAAATGCGTTTCGAATTAGCTTTCTTTGTAGTCTGCCTGCAGAGGTTTTTACTGGAGGCTGATATAATTGGACGAGTTGGACTACGTTTTTTGGAAACATAACATAACCCAAACTGTGGAAGTCTATCCGTTCGATCTCAGTGGCAAAGATGCTTTAGTTTAGAAATAGTACATGAGATTGTCCTGCTCATTGGGCGCCATTATGACCTAAGAAATTGAAAGTTGTCTAGTATAGTATTGTAAACCCCAAATATTCGGAAAATATCGCGAAATCGATGGATAACGAACTATGAAGAATTAATGTGAAAATATTATTTGGTGTTTGTTAATTGTTCTTTTATAATTGACACTATAAATTTGTGTGTTTTTTTCCATGTAACAAGGAATTAAATAACTCTTTCTGAATTGATTAAAAAGTTTATTTAAAAAACAACTTTCTGATTTTGCTCATAGGATAGACATTTTTGGTTTTTAATATGGAAAATATGGTTATTTTTTGATAAAATCGATTTTTTTTTAAATTATTGTTCAGTTGACACAACTTTTGTTTCATAAGAAATTTTCAAAGCATACTACAAATCTGCACCCCCTGCATACGCCCTTGATAACATAATCAATATATTGGAAGGGCTTGATAGGAAGAAGCAGGATGAAATAGTGGAAGATATGGAATGCCTAACATCTTTGATTAAGTCAAACACAAGGTCTAAAAACTGCAGCATTTTTGACTCCGTCCATTGTAGACCACTGATCTTTAATCCCTATAAACTGACTCGTAAGCTTTCAAAAATGCGTTCAATAAATATTTATTTTATTACTAGATCTTGAAGTGCAGAATCTTGCAACGTTCTCCATGTTGAAATAACAGCAGAGTCTAAATAACCTTCAGGAATACCACATGTATTAATTTAAGAGAGCCCCTCCAACTCCGCCCCCAATTTGCCGCCCAGGGCGGGCCACCTTGATCTGCCTGCAAGTATAAAAAGTATATGTCCCTTCCAATAAAACCATTCTTCCCTTCCATCTCTTTTTCGTTTTGTTTTTGGTCCTTGTAAAACCTTTAAATGATGTATTGTTCCTTTACAATTTAATAAAAATTAACGCGAAAGTCAATATTCCGAACACATAAAAAACCAACCAACTGAACCGAACCAGTTCAAATTCCTAGTGTTTGGCTTACTTTAGGATCAAACACTTTTTATACGATTTCATATTGGTCGTTAATGATTTTAAGTATGCTTAATGATTAAATGAAAATCAGTCATCTAAGATTAAAATGCACTTAAACATAAGAAGCAGAAACTTGAACATACTGTTTTTTCTAAGCAGGGAATCAGAACATAGTGTCTCGTGTTTCGTTAAAAGGTTCTGTTTTGGTTTCTACCTTATTGCGGTATACGCTTACGTACTGTTATGTACCGCTAATCTTTATAAATTCTTTCAAGCCAAACAACTGTCAGAATTGCTAATGTAAACCTTCATAAAAAGGTTCTTTTGTTAAAATCATCGCAAAATTTTTTCGAAGGTCGCTTCATCTTTGTTTTTATAAGTTGTACTAGTGTTACGAAGTGCCCTCGCAGACATCCTTAATTGGAGGTATTTTGCAATTTTTGTAACTACCATCGCAACCTTTTTGCAGTTCGTTTCAATAGTAGAGTTTCCGAATAACAACGCCTCGTTTTGCCATTACTTCTTTCGTGAATAGCAAAGTGAACTTCAATAACAGCTTTACTACAAGATCAAATCTTCAAAAGGTAATTTTTCAGAAGTAATATTAGTATTACAGTATCCTTCTAAGGAAGTGCGCTTGTATGTACACTTTTAGAAGTTTTGTGCAATATTTTTCAGAATATTGACAGCTGTTCTCACTGTGGGACTCTGAGTCTGAACCAAAACTTTATGGTTAAGTTGTGTTTTTTATACCCTTGTACAAGGTATATAATTTTGCCCAAAAGTTTGCAACATAGAAGGAATCATTTCCGACCTATAAAGTATATATATTTCGTCAGACAGCCGAGTCGATTTAGCTTTTTCCTTCCTTTTTTCCTTCTTTTTTTTCTCCTTAGTCTCAGTTTTGAGCTATCGAGCTAAAACTTTGCACAGATCTGATGTACTAGTTTCCTGCAGACAAATGTCTTCATTTTGCACGCCCTCCCGCCCCCGCAATTCGGGATAACGTCATATCTCCACAGTTAGATAGATGACTTCGTACCTTCTAGAGATAGTTAGTCTTAGTAATAGTATATATTTGCAGAAAAATGTAAAGATCGGTTGAGCGGTTTCAAGTTATGGCAAAAAGTGTATACCCCCTGTCGTATTAAACTTTCAGGGGATAAAAACTTCGGAAACTCGAGTTAGCTTACCGCTTTCTCGTTTTTTTTTTGGGTCTGTTCGGTTAATATCGACTATCGAAAAAATTTTAAAAAATATTGGTTCCAGCTCTCTTAGTCTTTTGCAGTTCGAAAGTATCGAAAATCTCGATTATACTTACTTGGGATTTATACAATCAGGCAAATTTTATGCAGTTTTTCGTAAAGCATTTGTTTTTTGACCCAACATTTTTAGAGTTCTTATTATTGATTTTTTTCGTTTCACACAACTCTTTAATTTATTTAGATTACACCTCGTTGGGGCCAACTTTTCGAATTCAAATGATGTGTGTAAATTGTTTATGGGCTACCTATTTTATGTTACATATGTACATTGTACAATATGTATATAACATTCACTTGAAGCAACTGGCACTTGCCAACGCGCACACTACCCCTTCTTTTTCGATTCTCCTCTCCACCTTCTGCTGTCGCAGTCTGTGAATGCCACTGTGCGTCGCACAATAAACCAAATAAATCAAGTTGCCACTTGCCACTCGCTTGTTCTTTCGATTTCAAAATTAATTACCTCCTTTAATGAAGATAAACGTTTCGTTTGTTCATCCGCCTGTCTGTCTATCTTTTGCTGTGTATTCTTATTTTATTTTTATGCAAGGGAAGTGCACATTTAGTAAACATACATACATACATATATATATGTACGTATTACTTGGCCAAGTACAAGAATTCATATAAATTTCAAGTGCAGTTTCATTAGCACCATCCGGGCTATTATGATCTGGCTTATTGCTCAATCAATCAATGAGGTTAAATACACATTTGCATGCTAAACAGCTGCCAGGTGAGTGCTTAATGTATTGTACGTGTCGGTTCCACCCACCACCACCTACTCGTCTTTTGTATACCCAATCAACGCTCACCACTTGAACATTTTGCGGCGTATTCCTTTTACCCATCGTCAAACGCAATTTGCTGCTGCTGCTGCTGCTGTTTACCTGGCGCTTTTATTGAGTTTCTGTGGCTTCCATTTGGTGGCTGCCATTTTCTCCCCCCTCCCCAGCACCATTCAATTTGTGGATGGGGAGAAGGAGATGTGGGTACTTTTGATTGTGCCATGACCAAAAAGCGATAATTGGAAAATTTTTCATTGATTTTAGGCCACTAATTCGCGTAATATAATTTCCACGAAAATCATTTTTGGGGATCAAAACGGAATCCAACTAACCGACCAAGAGGAGTTTCAGATGTTATAAAACGCCAGGTATATCAGGTATATTTTCTTCTATTTCATCTCTTTATTAAAACATTCAAAACGATTTTGGACTAGTGGATAATCAACCAACCGAAGTGTCTTAAAATATTTATACTGATTTCGGGGGTTTTATAAATTTTAATTTATATATTTTTTTCACCTAATTATATTTTATGGACGATGATTTTTAACCCATTAAACGATTCCTGAATTTTTGTTGGAGGAAATAAATTGATTAAATTATTTTTTTTTTTTTTAGATTATTTTGTTTGTGGTTTTTTATATAAACGGTCGAAATTTTTTGTTTTTATTTAGTCTTATTTATTTGGTGATCATTTATATTATTTGATTAATATTTTTATTGATTTTGAATGGATTATTTTTTTTAATTTGAATTATATTTTTTGAATTTTTAGTATTTTTTTTTTAAGTAAGTGAATTTAAAACGAGAAGGTTAAGCTAACTTCGTCTTTGCCGAAGTTTTTATACCTTTATACCCTTGCAAATGTTTTAATACATCAGAGTTTAAGAACGCCAGCATTAAAACAAATTATTTTTCTAAATAAAACCCACTTTTCGACCGATAGTTCCTATGACAGCTAAAGAATATAGTCATCCGATTTTGACCAAAACTTCCAAATCTTTGTAAAAGCGCATAATATTAATAATTGCTGAAGTGAGACACGTTAACATTAACAACAAAAAATTTTTCTCACAAAGACCCACTTTTCGACCGATAGTTCCAATGGCAGCTATAAGATATAGTCATCCGATTTTGAGAAAAACTTCCAAATCTGTGTAAAAGCGTATAATATTAATAATCGCTGAAGTGAGACACGTTAACATTAAAAACAAAAAAAAATTTTTCTCATAAAAACCCACTTTTCGACCGATAGTTCCTATGGCAGCTATAAGATATAGTCATCCGATTTTGAGAAAAACTTCCAAATCTGTGTAAAAGCGTATAATATTAATAATCGCTGAAGTGAGACACGTTAACATTAAAAACAAAAAAATTTTCTCATAAAAACCCACTTTTCGACCGATAGTTCCTATGGCAGCTATAAGATATAGTCATCCGATTTTGAGAAAAACTTCCAAATCTGTGTAAAAGCGTATAATATTAATAATCGCTGAAGTGAGACACGTTAACATTAAAAACAAAAAAATTTTCTCATAAAAAACCCACTTTTCGACCGATAGTTCCTATGGCAGCTATAAGATATAGTCATCCGATTTTGAGAAAAACTTCCAAATCTATGAGAAAGCGTATAATATTAATAAACGCTGAAGTGAGACACGTTAACATTAAAAACAAAAAAATTTTCTCATAAAAACCCACTTTTCGACCGATAGTTCCTATGGCAGCTATAAGATATAGTCATCCGATTTTGAAAAAAAACTTCCAAATCTGTGTAAAAGCGTATAATATTAATAATCGCTGAAGTGGGAGACGATAGCTTTAAAAACAAAAAAGTTTTTCTCACAAAAACCCACTTTTCGACCGATAGTTCCTATGGCAGCTATAAGATATAGTCATCCGATCCGGCCGGTTCCGACATATTAGCAGTGTGCAGTAAAAAGAAGACTCTGTGCAAAGTTTCAGCTCGATAGCTTTAAAACTGAGAGACTAGTTTGCGTAGAAACAGACAGACAGACGGACAGACGGACAGACAGACGGACAGACGGACAGGCGACGGACGGACAAAGCTCAATCGACTCAGCTCGTCACCCTGATCAAGAATATATATAGTTTATAGGGTCGGAAATGAATATTTCTATGCGTTGCAAACTTCTGGGCAAAATTATAATACCCTTTGCAAGGGTCAGAATAGTTTGAATGTTCTCTATGCCTCCTACAACGAACAAAAAAACAATCAAATTCGGGGATGCCACAAAAACCTCTTCCAAGCAAATTCCAACCGAATTCCAACTCTTATGTGCCACAGAAAGTTCTATTGGTTGGTTTTAAACCTCGTTTTGGTTAGGAGATTTAATAAAGCTCTTTGCACTAACCTCAGCTCTCGATGGTGGCGCATCTACTTGAAAGGCAGCGGATGCAGAGTTTATACCTATGTTGTAGCCGCCAACAAATTTTAAAATTTGCATTATATTTATGGAGAATATGAACTTTTTAATTTTGTACTATAATTTAAAAATGCATCTAAAACCTATACTTCCCAATCAAAACATTTCAGTTATACATACAATTAAACCAAAACTAACAAGGGTAAACTTTGGGACATTCCCCTGTTTTGGAGATGGAACTTCATTTGGAACATCTAGTGTTTCTAACTAAATTTTCGAATAATGAAAATGAAATCTCTCAGAAGTTCTGTGGCACCGACGGAATTTTAGTAACAATACAACCGTACTGGCAAAATTCGAGAGATTCCTCTGGCACCCCGACTAAGCCAATTTGCATGAACTTGTAACCTTCAATTTTTACTTAAATGCCAATAACTTCTATATTATTCAACGGATTACTAATGAATTATGTGGCGTTGTATTTAAAATAGCTAATTCTTTGGTGACCATCAATAATATTAATTTTACACAACTTTTTTCGTGGAGAAAATCGCACTTAATATCTAGATTTTTTTAAAAATGATAAATTTAATGCAAAGTTGTCGATAAAAGACTTTATAACGCCGAAGTCAAGCACCGGATTAAGAAGTGGTGTATGAATGAATGATAGGGCATTCAATAACCCAAAAAATTTTAAGGTCCTTATACAGAAGCTAAAAACTAGCTTTACCGCGATTTCTCGAAAACGTTGACATACAAAAAATATTTGGACTGCATTTTCAGACTCAGAGAAGGCATTTACATATGAAAATGACTGTCAAATGGTCGGGATCGGAAATGCTGTAAACTGTTATTATTATATGTTTTTTTAAACCGAAACCATTGGTCAAAATCGGATGACTATATCTTATGGCTGCTATACGGCCGATCGATCAGAAAATGGGTCTTAGTGAGAATAACCTTATCGCTTTCAATGTTAGCGTTCCCAATCTCGGTGATTATTAATATTAAATGCTTTTTAATAGATTTGCAAAATTTGGTCAAAATCGAATGTCTATATCTTAGATCTGTCATAGAGCCAATCGATCGGAAGAAAGGTCTTAGTGAGAATAACTTTACTGTCTTCCATGTTAGCGTCCCCCAACTCGGCCTCTATAAATAAAAAAATGATTTTAAGCAGGGTTGTAAAATTTCCATAAAATCTTACCAATCCACCGATCGGTAGGAAAATGGGTCTTAGTGAGAACAACCTTTTTGTTTTAAATTTTATCGATCTTAAACTCGTTGATTGTTCAATTTATATGCTGTCAAACAGATTTGGAGTATTTTGTCGAAAAGATTGAAGTTATTTATTTCTGAATAAAACGTTTGAAATCTGAAACGTTTGAAAAGGCATTTATGTCGGAAAAATTTTTTTGGCATGTCAAATGTTTGATTTAGTTAGTAAGCGTACTCTAATACTTCAAAATCAGCATTTGCAAGTGTATACAAGCTTAGCCTTCTCGTTTGGAATAACTAAATTAATATTGCTAAAATAATTTGACACTCTAGTCGCCTATTCCTTGAGATAGTTACATGATGACTAATTTTTTACAGCTTGATTTGATTTTTTTTAAAGAATTCCCACTTAGCCTACATAATTGTGGATTTTCCAGTTCCAGTGCATTTGAGTGCAACATTTTAATATCATTTCAGCTAATTATAAAATGTTGTTTGTAAGTACTCTGCTCTCTTTCTCGTTCTGGGAACCAAGCAGCAAACACGCAAACTGACAGCTGGGACAAGTACATGACATCTGCGGGTCTTTTGATCAAAATGTTACACACTAACTTATGCGGCGATGAGAATGGGAATGATGATCAGTGGGGAAGACACCTACCTTTTGCATCCTTATTGTTGTAGTTGAGGGCACGCGAGAAATGCTCATCCACGACACTGGCTGTATCGCCCGAATAGTTGGTGAATACAACGCAGGTGGCCGATAAATATTGAGCACGTCCTTGACTATTGCCTGGGCCGGAGCTGCTTGTTGTGTCCAGCGGCAGATCCTTAGACATGGCTCCAGTGGCAGAACTTACGCCCGTTGAGGTGGATGGCCCCGCCGTGCCACCGCCACCTCCGCCGCCATGCAGCGAATGGGAATGGGAGTGCGTGTGACGCGGTGAGTCTGGACCAGAGGAGCAGGATGATTCATTGTGATGCTGATGCTGTTGAGAGCCTACCAAACGTGCTGGAAATAGGTAGGAAAAAATATGGATTACAACTTTGTCCAAGCCAGGGTTTAAGGTTGAGAAAAGTTTGGTTCGAGCTTCGGGGGTAAAGCTATAGGTTCGATTGGTGAAGCCAATTGTAGGAAGTTTGTCAAAATGATTCGATATTTCTTGCTTTCACCTCTCGCATACAAATTTTATTGTAAAAATCCCGTCTAAGAATAAAGTTCATATTTCCAATTCGTTTTTTAAATTTCTAATCAATTTTGAACGGAAAGTTTAATTATCAAATCCGACCCAGTCCTTAGAAACGAAGAACAAAACCTTTTGCTTTTGAAAGCTCAGAAATTGACAAGCTTGACCAAAATAATTTGAATTATTCCAATTTTAATTCAAAACTAAACCGAAAATACACTGCATCTGGGATCAAGTGTTAACTGATTCTAGTTAATTTCAGTGCAATTTATTCCTCTTCCCCCTTCACTGCCAGACCAGGCCCATAGGGCAGAGCTGGACTGCTGGTAATAATTAAATATGATTTCATTTATTCAATGTAAGCTGATTGGAATGTGACTGACTGGTGACTGGCGGTAAATTCCAGTTAGTAAAAATGTAAAAAATTTGCAAATTAATTAGCCAACTATTCAGATTCAGATTCCCCCATCACATCAACTTACCCTCAGCTTCGCTGCGTGGCACGATGAGATCCTCTTCTTTGGTTTGATGCGTTTGATGCGCATGTGTGCGACTGTGTAGCGTATGTCCAGTGGCTCCGCTCAGCACGGGACTCATGTGGAGACCGGCACTGCCCACACTACTGCTCCCAGGCACTTGGCTGCTGAGTAAGCCCACTCCACTGCCATTTCCGCCCACAACACCGCCACCACCCAATTGCAAACTACTAGAGCTGGCCTGATTTGCCACAGCAGCCACAGCTGCTGCCGCCGTGTTGTGAGCCGCAGCCGCCACAGCCGCTGCAGCGGCATTGGCACTCACCGAAGGTGGCAAAATGGGACTACAGGGCGAATGGGAGCTGCCAGAGGCACTCGAAGAGGCCGCCAACTGAACGCCCGATGATGAATACAGATCCTGATTGAACTGGAAGAAAGAGAGAGAGAGTGAGAACTTTAATGATTTAAGAATACCACATAGAGAGAAAAGATGATGAGCAACAGGAATGCAATCTGCTTAAGTATAATAATTTGTTCGGTTTATTGATTCAAGGTGAATTTAAAACCTCTCACTATACTTATGGCCTGTTATAAAATTTGAACTTCCAAGCAAACATTTAAAAAGCCATTACCTATTCCTTATAGAAAAGATCTTATTAAATCAAATCCAGTTCCAGGATTATCTTGGCAAGCAAGAATACAACAGAGAGAACAATGGCCTTGTTCACCAGCATACATAAAACATCTTCCATCAAAAAAGTCAAAAAAGTTGCACGCTTTGATGAAATTTTAAGGTAAAAATGGTATGCCTGAAAGCTATTGATTTTAATGAAAATCACAATTCGTTCACCTCAACAATCGAACTAGATCCATCGATTTTTTCGACATCGATTTGTGCTGGTGAACACGGATTTGATTGCCCAGTTGAAGTAGATGTCAGGATATCCCAAAAAACGAGAAACCCTCTTAACAAAGTCTCCGCAAAACGCATACCCAATAACATAATAGGATCTTAGATATATTTAGATTAAGGTTACTCGCGCAATTGCAGAATATACAGAATATTTTGACTTCCGAACAAAGTAATGCAAGCTGTAGATAGGAATATTAAGAGGGCAAAGAAGAACTTCATGTGATTGTACGGAACCAGATACTTAGGTTACACTACAATCTTTTGTTCCACCAACATTCCAACCCGACAGAGCGCTTCTCTTAAACCAAGAAATTCAGTTTAGTGTTGTTAAATAAACTTATTCAGGTGTTGTCCCAGAAATCTTGAGAGATTTTCGTACAACCGATTGGATTTCAAACTAAACTAAGAGGACCTTATTTGTAAAGAGACATAAATAAGGTCAGCTACTAGATCATGGGGAAGGAAACCTTAAATATACTAGTTCTTGAGGAGCCGCTTTCAAATTGTTCAAATTTCGTCATCTAGTTACAAATAAAGGCATTCAGTTTTAGTTCAATCGCTTATAAGAAAATCTCTACAGATATCCAGCACACCTTTGATTAAGATTTTAAAATTAACAAATATATTTCTTTGAGAAAGCTGCTTTACGCCATCAATTTTCGGATTTGCAAGGCCGAATTATATTCAAAAATTTTGAAAAGGTTCGGTTTCCAACAGCATTAAGCATTTCTTGTTTTTAGTTCAGAAAATTTAAGGATCTTTCTTTATAATATATGGAAAAGTTTGGAGCTAAGATCACGTTCTCCACTTATCTCAGTAAGCTTTCTAAGAGCTTCAAAGATGGGTCAGAGACTGGAAAAGAACAATGGGTGACACACAAGGGATAAATCAAAGAAAAACATCGGGGAAGGTTTTCACAAATTTAACAATTTAAGTTTCTGATACATTAAAACTTTCACTGGAAGCTTTTGAAACGAAACTTATTTACTAGACAGACTTAAGAGATTAACGATATAGTTTTAAACTTAGGATGGTCCTTAATTTGCAGCGTTCGATTCATGGCCCGGTTTTAAAACCCAAACCAATTTTAAGAGGTTCAGTTTCGAATCGGTTTGTAGCCTTGTGGAAATGAATTTGACTGAGGTAATGGCCTGTTCTGATTCCGATTCTAAGAAACAATTAAAGAATTTGTCCCAACCATTGTGCCATCAAGAGAATCGAATAAAGTTAAATTGGTTTTTGAAGTAAAATGCCGACCAAACCAGTTGGTTTTGAAAATCTTTGACTTGATCAAAATCGAAAACGGGACCAGGACTGAATGTGAAAATGTTCCGCTCTAGGGCACAGTTCAGAATCATTTTAAATATGGCTTAACAATGAAGAGCAATAAAAGTTATCATCAACGATTCCAGGAATCGCAGGATTCTCAAACAAAAGTTATTTCACTTGAAACCGGAACAAAGCGAGTGTCGGGGAGAAGAATGGCTGAAATAGAATTTCCTACAAATGAGAACAGTCATGTGCAATTTTAAAGATTCCGAAGGCTAAAATGAAAAGCAGTTTACTGTGTCTAGAGCTCATCATCATAAGCCCCGTAAGTTGTGCAGTAGTGGAGCACCATCAAAATACGCAGTTCGCCATTGTTTGGGGCGAGATTCAACCGGATTTCTGCGGAATGGTCGCCTTATGCGCATGATCTTAATTCATTGGATATAGAGGCCAGGGCTTACGCACAAAATTAAAAACGTGGAAGATTAGCTTAGGTAACTCTCTGTATAATGCTCCAAATAAGCTCTTAAAAACCGGGTGAACACATTGAGGCCTGTTCCAAATTTTGAAAACGATGATTTGTTAGCGCTGTTCGTTTGTTAGTCTATTTATGGTGCAATGGCAAACCTTACTGAGCATTTTTGGCGTTGCCACATATTTTCGAATCACGCGTGAGGTCTTAAACGAGAGCGTAAGTTAAAGTCGGCTCTAACCGACCTCGATATACCCGTTATTCATGAGAAGAAATGTTTAACAGCGTTCCTGAGGGGACCTTTTGTTTGCCTACCTTTTTATACCCTGTTCTCATTAAAATGGGAAAAGGGGGGTAACAGCAAGAAGGTAGCACCTCCGACCCCATAAAGTATATATATTCTTGATCAGCATCAACAGCCGAGTCGATTTAGCCATGTCCGTCTGTCCGTCCGACCGTCTGTCCGTCTGTCCATCTGTCTGTCTGTATGAACGCGTCGATCTCAGAGACTGTAACAGATAGAGCCACAATTTTTTAGCATGTATGTAGGTGTATACTGAGTTTGTTTTACATAGATTTGGAAAATTCCTCTCCTCCCATCTTTTAACAGCGAAAAACTGTCTTTCTCTCTCTGTATAAACGCGTGGATCTCACGGCCTATAAGGGAGGTAGAGCCACACATTTTTCATATATGTAAGGTGTATATCGTACCCAAATCAAGTTTGCTTCAGATTTGTCAAATTCCTCCTCCTTCTTCTTCTAACCGCGAAAAACTGTCAGCCCTAAAAATTTTAAGTTTGGACCTAATGATTGAATATATATTCTCTTCTTGTATACCACTACAAGATCCGAGCAAAAACACCGAAAGATATGCAAGTGCGCCTCCCCAATTATTCAAATAGATTTTAAAATGGAAGGGATTCAAAGCTATAGGAACCACATTTAGACCTATTTTGTTTTCCGGGCGGCTCGACCGCAGCTCTCTTACTTGTTTTTTAACTGCGCTATTTATTATCCGATCTTGATGAAAATTTCAGGGATTATAGTTATTGCCAATATAATTTTAAGGTTTAAATTTGAACTCGATATCATTAAAAAAATCACCCTTTACCGATTGCAACAAATTTCATTTGTTCCTTTTATACGAAGCATCCAAGAAATTTTTGAACTTTGAATTACAAATGGTCTCATGTTTTTTAAGCAGATTATAGATTCAACTAAATATAAGTAGTATCTTAGACGTTTTGAACCACCTCGCCTTTGTGAAAATTGAGAGGCATGCCAAAAGTATTTAGAAAAAAAGACCGAAAAATTGTTAAGGAAATCGGATCCATTCTTTAACCAAGATTTTTACAAATATACTTACTGAAAGCCGCTGTTAGGTGGAGCACCTATGTATCAGACCTCTTCCCAGTTCCGAAAACGAGTGGAATTGTAGCAAATCGAGCTGATTGCTGTTCTGAATTCCGCAAATCGACAATATTTGACGTATTTAAAAGTTTAAACTTTAAAACTAATGTAAAAAATTTTAAACAAATATATTATAATTTAAAATGCTAAAATTGTTTCCTTCGTTTGATATTGAGTAAAAAAGCCGGATATGGTGGTGTGTTAAAGTGAATTTTTGAGAGGGGGAAAAAGGGAAAGAACGGATTTTACTTATTTTTCGAACAAGATTCTTACTTCAAGAACAATTTCTCTTCGATCGTGTTGAATTTTCTTTCATAAAATTTGAGAATATTTCGTTTTTGTTTTGAACAGTTTGTTTCCCTTTGTGTGGGACTCCCCGGCGCCGACATTAGAACACTTTATAGAAAGTTCTTTAGAATGACTTACTTCTATTTGAAAAGATAATCCTAGTTGCCATTTTCATGTAAATTGCCACCTCTTCCCTCTCCCATCCTAGCTAGACTCATTGTTTTTGGGATGACTCAGCTGTTTGTGTCTAATTAAGCCAGCAAACACTTGAAAGACTTTGTAAACAAGCCGCAGTTTACCGCTTGCTTTCCCCCTCAAAGTATCTAAGAGATACACCCACTTCAGTTTCAGAGCATGCTGCTACACATAAATCAAAGACTCGATGGCATCGCTGTCAATGCACCAAATGGATCGTGCCTGGTTAACCCATTATTAACCCTTAGACACTATAATAATTGGCATGCGACGTCTATGAAAGGAGAGTAGAGTCAAAGGAGGGGGTGAGTTGAGTTGAGATAGTTTATAGTTTAAATTTTAAATTTAGAAGCATATTTGGCTGCAAATGTAGCATAGAAAAGTGGAGCACTAATGGCGCTCATTAGCCGAAGGGGGGAAGAGGTGTTGCTCGTAAATCGTGGCCAGCGCCGCATTATGTTTGACACGTCGCTAAGCTGGAAGATTATGCGGCGTGATTATGGCTCCGCTGCCACTCGTACCCTTGACTCCGTGATAATATGCCAACGGTCGTAAATTTAATGGCCTTCTCCCTCCCATCAGCATAAATTTTACGTATTGTGTCATTTTTTTCAATTTGCTGCAATGCGCTCATAATTCATTTCTAGCTCATTTGAAGCAAGGTTGGCCTGCATGATATCTGCATCTGCTGTCAGCTGGTTTAAGCACATAATCAATGACCGGGCCGCCTTATCGGCCAACACTATCTCGGCCACCGTTGCCAAATTGCAGTAGCCAAGGTGGAGAACAATGCAGGACCAAGATACAGGTAGGAAAAGGTACGAGATCTGCAGTGTTGGCCTGTTATTAGGTGCAGTGATATTTCGATTATGCTGAGCAGTCGGGAACCGAGAGAATCACACGGCATAAATCACCACGCCAAGACCAGACGAATCAGCGACAAAGTTTTTTCGGGCCTGTTTCAGTTTTTGTTTTCGTTTTTTAAGGGGTTATCTGATGGCAGCGAAACAAAAAGCTCAGGCGATGGGCAAGAACTAATGGCGATACACACAATAAATTAACCCAACGGGAACAGAAAAGATCGAAGAACAGGAGGACAAAAATTGTGCGTCTGCCTTGGCCAAATAAACCGGTCATCATCCAGCTTGAGCTTCGGCTTTAGCGGCTGCTGCTGCTGCTGACTCAATCTGCGATTGGCTGGTCAAGCTGAGCAGGGCTTCACCCGGTTCGCAGTCTTCGTGCGGCGGATTTTGGAGTTTTATCTTTGGAACCTCTTTATGGGCATGCAAAAGCATAGAATCAGAATCGTGTCGTATCGGTTACTTACATAAAAGGCCAATTTCGATTTGGTGCCGCGGCCTTGTATAATTGGAACTTGCGACACAAGAATTTCTTTGTGCCCCAGCGACAACAGAGAGAGGCCTGAGTCCCAGTCGGAGTCGTAGCTGGAGTCCGAGTCCAAGCTCGCCCTTTTGGCATCGTGAGAACTTTTCTGTACTTGTCACAAAAAATCACAGAAAAATCTTCGAAATCAACCGAAAACGAAAGGCGAACAAAGCACAAACAAAATGACCAAAAGGAATTCCTTGAAATGTTTTGTTTTGCTTTATTTTGGTTTTTTGTTTTTTATTCTCTGTATCGATCGATCGATTTGCGTTCTGCGTGAATTCTTATGATTTGTTAGACGCATCTAATTATGCAAACAAATTGGGGAAAGAAACGAATGAAGCGGCTTGGGGGGGTTAGAGATTTGGTAATGAAAGTTTAATAAGAGAGATTTCTAGAAAAGAACAATTTGAATAAGAAAATTTAGAGCTCAAAAGAAGCGACTCTAAGCCGAAGCTTGTTGTGTGGAAGTCCCAGGCAAAAGAGTAACCCACTTCCAGTTACCCTTTTTTTTACAACAATGCTAAGGGAAGGATTTTTGAATAACGAATGAGGAAAAAACTTTGAGCAAAACAGAATTGTTATGGATTTAGCTTAATATAAAAATTATTTGTCAAAGAATTACAATGAAATAATTCCTAAAATCTTACCAAAGGAACAAATGAGAGGAAATGTTTCAAATGTTCTTGGAATAAGTAATGTGGTACTCAATCAGATAGTATTTGCTTTATACAAACGCCAAAACGTATAACCACCCCAAAAAAAGTTTACGAAACCCTCTATATGAAAAGATAAAAAGTGTGCAATAGCTCTATGTGCTAGAGCGCCATTCCGTACGTTATTCGTTAAGTAGAAGGATTACCGGGTTCAATTCCCTGTCAAGGTTGAACAAATTTTTCTGTGTTTCTTTCTGAGTCGCTAAAGTATGTTGTACAGCGATGTCCATGATTTTGAAGAATATGGGCCATTCACTCCCATCCCTTCCAATCCAAAGAGGTATGTCCCGTTCCCTATTCCCTTGAAGCCCCAAAATGTAAGCAACTCGTTTATAACCTTATTCAAATTCTATCAAATTTTTTTCTCGGTTAAGTTTAAAAAAAATAAGTATTTAAAAACGGAAAAATTTTTTTATGTACTTTTAATGATTGGAATAGTTGTAGTGGTACATCTAGTTTGTATTCTGACTGTTAATAAGGAGGAAGTGTCCCCACCTGGCTCAGGCATGAACTCCGTTCGTGAGCGTCGATCGTGCCTCATCGTTTACTCGTCATGCGTCGAAAATAACATAATGTTTGGAAGCGTATAGAATCGCGAAAAATTAAACGATTTGGATTCTGAAAAATGGATTCTACTCTAGGAAGTAAGTACAATTTAAATGTATTGCTCAAAATTATTATTAACAATGCATAAAATACTGAATCGTTAATAAAAGTAGAGGTTTTTTCTTGGTCACATTCTGTAAAGTCGTGTTAGAAAAAGCCATAAGTCAAAACTCCCATCAGATCCCACTCTCAAACAAATAAGAAATTGTTGTTTAGACAATTCTTTAAAACATATCCAAAAATTAGCTGCAGATAGCTGCATATTTAGTCTCGGTGATGATTTTTGTGCCGCATTTGTCGCTACATAATATATATACACTGCTCGACAGCACTCTCCCCCAATTCACCAAACCAACGTTCTCTAAAGTATTTTGGTCTGCTGAGCACGAAAATCGATATGAAAAAAAATCTGTCAAATAGTTATCGAGATATTATCGATAAACGTGTTTTTCGATGTTACAGCCAAATCAAATACGTTTTCGAAAAAATTGTACGCCATATTGATTCTGCCATTTTGTTTTCTGAATTTTGACTTCGAATTCGTAATCAGCAACCCCGAAAACCCTCGAGTACAGACTTTTAGCCAAATAAAATTTGATTTTGAAGAAATTGTCCGCCATATTGGATCCGCCATTTTGTTTTTTTTAAATTTTGACATCGGATTCGTGATCAGCGACCCCAAAAACCCCCGAGTACAGACTTTCAGCAAAATCAAATACGTTTTTCGACTTTTTGACCGTCTTTTTGGGATTTTGCCGGGGCGAACCAAGTCCTTGGGGGTGAGAGGTGTGAAAGTGATTTGGTGAACCTAATCCTATGCTAAGGGGTCTGAACCCCCAGACCGAACTTTCTTCAGAATTTTAGATGTTTGCAGCCTTGGTCAGAGCTACTTTTCTCATTAAGTTTCTCTTGGAGAGAAATGGATAACACAACTACTTTTTTGATCAAAGGTTATCATGACATTATAATGAGGATCTAAGAATATAGGATGCAATATTTTCAAAGAGAAGGGTTTAACGTTTTTCTATATCAGAATACATATTCTTTTTTGAAATCATACCAAATTACCAAATTTAACCAAATTACGTAAAAGTCCCCCAAAACTAAGAACCTAAAATGTAGCCTGTACAACGTTTGGTTCTTTCTTCGATTCCAAGAATATCGGTTCTCGAATGCCGGTATATAAAAAATGTATAATATCGGTTTCGGTTCCGGTTTTGGTTTTGAGTTTTAATCGGTTATTTTCGGTATACTTTTCCGGTTCTCGTTTCGGTTTGATTCCCTGGTAAAGGCTTTCAAAAGCTTTTCTTTTTAGCACACACTTTCATGTTCTCAATTCCCCTTCCACAAAAATGTTGTGATTTAAAAACCGGGCTTAGTACTTAAAGATTTGTGACTCTCTAACGGTGTTTTGCCCACAAGAGAATTTTTAAATCTCAAAAATTTGTGTGGCCCCAAACATGAGGTATTAGTTTCCATCCCTTAATCCGATTGCTCTCATAAGGCGCCACTCGACAAAAGGCGCAAGTGAGAAAAGAGCTTTGCAAAATCTCCTAACAAAACATTAGAGGTTTGAAACCAACCAAAAGAAATTTCTGTGGCACCTAAGAATTGGAATTCGGTTGGAATTTAGTTGGAAGAGGTTTCTGTGGCACCCCGTAAATGACAAAACGTTTGTGGAAGTGGAATTGGGAACAGGGATGCGAGTGTTTTAAAGCCCGTTTTTAGAATGTGATCAACGCATTGACAACTATTCTCTGCTAACTCTCAAATACTATTGTAGCGGCTAAAGGTCTACGGACGTCTCTGCTCGCATTTTCAATCCCTGCTTTGGAACTGAAGATGCGTAACTTCATTCGACTTAGTTTTTACCGATTTGTTTCAACTATCTAAAAACAAAAATCTTGAGTTCCTTACGCTTCGAACCTCTCGCTAAGGGGTAGAACCTTCGGATTTTCAAAATTGTTGAGTTTTAATCAAGGACGAATACCATGAAATTTAAAATGAGGTTCGCACGCGAATAATCGAACCCTCGCTGTTTCTTTAAACTAATCTGTTCTTAAATACAGATTCTTAAGATTTTCATACTTCGACCCATTTTCTAAGCCGATTAAGCTTAAATTTGTCGAAGCATTTTAAAATATTTTGATTTGCGTTAAATTTTTTCTCACTTATAAAAAAAGGTTGATCTTCCTTTAACTCATTTACAGATAGAAAGATTCTACAATCATTCGATCCGGATGGTTCCGATATATTCGCAGAATGCGAACAACGAGGACACTGTAGAGAACATCAGCTTATTAGCTAAAAAATGGAGAAACTAGTTTGGGTAGAAACCGAAAGACGAACAGACGGAAAAAGCTAAATCGGCACAGATTGCTAGACTCATCAAGAATATAATTACTTTATAGGGTTGAAAATTAAAAATTCTATTTTCGTTGTAATATTCTTGCACCTACTTTCCTTGTTTCTCAGATAAACAATTTAAATTTAACGAATTTATTTCGACTTTTACTCACCCTTTCATATTGATAGAATGAACGACTTGGTCCAGCGCGCCCATATAAATATGGATAATAGGCACCGTACATAACTTCAGGGCAGGACACTGCCATCGTCGCAATCGCAAAATTGCAATTGCCGTCGAACTCAAATCACTTACACACACTCACAAAAAAACACACACACACATACACAGGAGTAATCACAGTTGGGGTTTTTTTTCTTCTTCCACTCAAGAAATTTTCACAATGGAAATTGTCGGATTCCCTCGGCCCCCCTTTTGAGCTGCTTGCTGCCTAGGCCTGGGCCTGGCTTCAGTTGAAGTTGAAGTTGCAGTTGGAAGAGTAATTATAAAACCGGCTTTTGGACACGAAGCGTGTTTTCTATAATGGCGAATTCCCGGAATGAAAACTCCGCTCGGCTAATTATATTTACATATTGTAAAACACCATCGCGTTTGTATCAAGAGCTTTAATTACTTTTCGTCTTTTTTGTTTCTATTTTTTTTTATTTGTTATTTATTTCGTTTATATTTTTTCTTTTTTGCACAAACTTCTTTCCCGTTGGCGGTGGAGTATTTGCTTTTTCCCCTCGTATATTGCGACTGGGCAACTTTCTTCACTTGTTTTTGCTTTGTTTGTCTTTGAGCAGGCAATTGCAATTATCATTTCCACATTGTTGATTGCTGTTAGTTAGTTAGTTGTTGTTGTTGTTGCTGCTGCTACTGCTGCTGCTGTTGGGGTTTGTTTTCCCTTTGAAGCGTTGGAACGTCAATTTCCGTTGAAAAATTGCCAACTGTGAACGAAAAATAAAGAAGACAAGGGATTAAAAACATTTGTTAATTGTGTCAAAATGCTAAGATACTTTTGCATAAATTGAAAATAAAAACTTGGTAAAGTTGTAGGTGGGGTAACAATGCCGCCGGAAGAGGCTTTTAATACCACCGACGGGAATTTAATCTTTATAGTTTTTTGTAGTAAGTAATTTCCTTACTGTCAGTCCTTATTGACCCCGAGAGGGGGAGGGGCTTCAGATCTTAAAGTTCAAATTTAAATATTTTTCAGCTTTTTTTGAAGTCCTTGATTACTGCAAAAATATTGTTCTTTGCATTTGTTTGGTCAGATATTTTGAGACATTTGGACTCTGGACAATTTCAATTTTGCCATTTGTCAGAAATGTTTTTAAAGTTTTTCACAATCACAATAAGCTCTACTGTACTAAACTATAAAACAATAAATTATAATTCAATAATTACGTAACATCTCAACTATTGAACTAATAACGAATTTGCTAACAAAAAGAGAAGCGACTGAACTCTAGAAGTCCAGTCCAGCCCGAAGATTAGTTCAATAGTTCTAACTTAGAGGCGAACTAAACAAATAATCAACTGCAACAGTGGAAGTAAATAGTCAGTATGTAGTTTTGCTGCTGGCAGTAACAGCGAAGGCAGTGCTGCTGGTGCGAATTCCTCTGCTCATAATTTGACTATCGAACATGCGATATTTACTTATCCTTGGGTATTCCTGATTTCTAAATATACCTATGCACAGAAAAAAAGTGATATTTGTTGATGATGCACTGGAGGATTTTGGTATCCATTTGGACTGGATATTAAAAATAGCGTCAAAATATCCCGTTAATGTTAGATTGATCTTAGATTTTCATCCAATGTATCTGGAAATCATTCAAGGGATCTGAAAAACTATCCACCCCAAATGGATATTTTAAAAACGAAATATGATGTTTATTCAAATTGATCTGCCTGCAAGTATGAGTGCTGTTTTCACATGTTGCTGTTTTTGCAAATCTAGGTGGATTTACTGCATTTTCTTTCTTGCTCTAGGCTTACCATCGAGGTGGATGTGTAGCCATCTACTTCATCCTCTTTGATTTCAAAACCATTTACATATCAATGCAAATTATGTAGTTTTATGTTTGCGTGCATATGGTCACACTGAAAAATATTCGAAAACTAAAAACAACTGTTGCCAAAAACAGTTAAGTCTGAATTGTTAATACGTAAGCCAAAAATGACAAATATTGAGTGTGCCTTTTGTAAACACGACGCCTGCAGACATTGCTGAAGAGATAGATGCGCATACTTATTCCTCTACTTCAGCGGTGTGCAGCAAAAATAACTGAAGGATACAACAACATTCTTATTTTGGGCATTCGCGATGCAGTCTGTGTTTGTTGTAATATCTATTGCGTCTTGGGTTTAGGTAAATAACGGGCCGGGTTGCGCGGGTAAGAAGGGTTATGAGGCTGACCAATTTGTCCCATTTGCATCAAATATTGAAGATATTTTTTACCTGAGGGATCTTAGCTTTAGACCTATTGCATAACCTTCCATCGTAGTAACAAGTCTTTCCGAAAGAAAAGCTTATTTTCCTCTGTGAAATACTTGATTAATTTTTTAACATTGGAGCGCAATAAACATAACAATAAACAGCCGAGTGCAGAGGTGCTGCCAACCTACTATTAGTGCCTCTCCAGCCCTGCCGCTTTTTCCAAAGACCAAATGCCCAAATTTATAATCAACAACCTACATGAGACATCCAATTGCACAAAAACCACCTAGTTACAAAATCTAGGTGAAACGGCCCTAATATTACACAGTACAACACTAAAAAAAGCCCGGCATAAGACCCTTAAATTATGATAAAAGGGACCTTTGTAAGCATCACCTCATACCCAGTTTTTCAAATGAAGCCTCGGTTCGCGTTTAATGGGTACTTTTGTACTTGCAACACACAACGACAACAATTTTAACTAAGTTTTTAATGGCTTAAGATAAAATTCTCCAAAAATTCAGCAAATGGGGACAGGGTCATTGGGAACGACATATAAAAAATTCACTTAATTCGCGCAAACGGTTAAGGTACCTCCAGAAGGAGTTAAACCTTCATTCTTGAATATCTTTAAAAGCGCACGGTAGATTTTTGTTAAAATCGTTGTTTATGATGGTATAATGGGCTATTGCATGTCCCTAAGAGATGGTACTCGACAGCCAAAAAACCGCGATATGGAGTACCATTTTTAGACTCACCCACAAATCAATTCATATAGGCCATAAACAAGGTCTAAAAATAGACAGATCTGCGTTTTCAGTTTTGCCAACAAAGCCTTGGTTCGCGGTTTATAGGCATTTTTGTACCAGCAAATGCCTTAGAACAACATTGACCATTTAGGGTTGGATTTTGTCGAAGTTTGTTATAAATATATCCCATAAGTGTCGAACCTTTATCTCTTACAATGTCTGAGTTCTGTGCGTTCATACGAACAGACAGGCATGGCTTTATCGACTCGTCTGTTGACCCTGATCAAGAATATGTATATATTTAATAGTTTCGAGAACGTTCTTATGATAGACAGAAAGAAAATAAGACTGTCACTCTCGAAGTGATGTCTGGACCTGCTAAGCGATACCCCAAGTATATTTTTCGTCGAGTCGTCACCGTTGATGAAACTACAAAGATAATGGATCTGTCAGAATGCTTTTTAAAATACTCTTTAATTATACTAGAGAACAAGGAACAGTCAAAGTAATATATTTATTTTTGAGGGGATTGATAATAATGACAACGGGATACCCATATTAGAGGCCTTTTAAGTGGTAAAAAAATTAGATGATCATATGTTTGACAGCTTTAATAGAAAGCTATATTCCACCAGAGACTTAAGATTATCGTAAATTGCTTTCCCACCTACCATATTCTCTATATTTTGATTCCCAAGCATTTGGTAAAAAGTTGTAAATCAAATGATCTGGTCTTCTTTGAAACGAAAACATTTATTTGTTCTATTTTCAGAATATCAGGGTCTACACTCAAAAAACAACTTACCCTATAACAGAGTTCCCCAGCCATAGCCCCTGAGGGCTGAACACACTTAGCAATTTATACCGAATGCGTGCTGAAGTCATGCTTCACTGTGTGTTAGAAAGAGAGACAGACACATTTTCGCTCTCTTCTTGGGGAACCCCGCCTTAAAAAGACCTGAATTCGCACAGAAATTAAAAATTCTTCAATAAAATCCGTCCTAAGGCGATTCACCCTAAATTTTAGGGTAATGTAATTGTAAAATTGGCTGTACAGCCCCAAAGGGGCCAAGCCAAGCTTCTCTCAATTTCTTGGCGTGTGTGCTTATAATTTTTCGCACTAGAGAAAGGGACCTACAGTTTAACGCCGAATCCGAACGGCAAAGTTTGAGAAACTATTTCAGGGCTAGTTACTTCACAGCTGGCGCCAATAGCCTCCCAGTGTCGGTGTGCCCAGCGGTTAGTGTGCTGGCCTCCTGTGCGGGAGGCGTGGGTTCAATTCCGCCTCGGACCATCTAATAAAAAAGTTTTTTTTCTTTATTTAGAAAATAGCGCTACACATCCGGTCACCTTCACCAGCTAAATTTAGGGTAACTTTACAAAATTTCAGAAAAATTTAGTTTGCAGAAATATTTTTTAAATTTGAAGGCGGTTTCAATCCTATTTTCAGTTCTAGGGCGATTTTCTTAGGTATAGAAAAATAGTTTTGTGAGTGTAAGAAAGTGCTAGCTTTCTTTTGGAACATACCTAGAACTTAAGTTAAGATTAAAGTTTGGTTGATTTAAAGATATATTCGTGCTTGTTATAACAACAAACAGGGTTTAGCCTTGATGCAGTTGTATATTGAAATTTTAACTGGTGCTAGAAAGATTTGCCAACTTTGCTAGAGCAGCTTGTTGATAAAGAAGAGTAAGGGAAGGGTTTGCCGCTTTGTTATGAAGTATTTACCTTAATGCGAATTATAAATGTTCGTAAATTGGTTTCGAAAATCCAGAACGTTCGCAACATCAAGCGAAACACTTTAAAGATTCCAGGGATACATACAAGACCTACTGAACCATTAGGTCCAGCTCATAAGCCATAAACGAAAACGGCTTGATCGGTTCCATTCTACAACGAGTCTTAAGGAGCAAAGTCAAGGAAATTTGTAAACAGGCATGCAAACCGGTTATAAACTAAACCGAACACAATCGACACCGAACTTTCGGTGACCGAAACCTAAAACCGCTGAGAAAACGGTTTCGTTCGGTTCATTTAATGAAATTATAAAAATTTTAGTAGATAGTTTTTTTTGTGATACTCGCAGGGGTTGTGTTAGGCCGTCTCTCTTGCTGCAGTTAAACCATGTTTATCGCAGCTTTTCTCCTACGCGTTTCAGCAGCTTTACTGCCTTCTTCAGTTTATTTCCTTAAGTTAACTCTAGGCAGTAATTTGTAGTTCGCCATTCAGAGTTTGTAGCGTTCTGCTTCAGAAAGCAAAAGCGCTAATAAGTAGATTTCTGCAAATTTTTGAGATTTAAAAACCGGAACTACTAAACCAAACCAGCTACTCTACAAACTCTGGTTTAAAAGCTCCGTTTCCGAACCAATCCTTATACCCGATCTTAAAAAAGCAGGGGGTAATCTTAATTTCATAAGAACGGACTCTCCCTTTGGTTTTTTTTAGTAAAACAACGTTGAAATGCGATTTTGGTACTTCTTTCAAACTTAATCCAATTCCTTACCACTTGAAAGTTTGCTTCATAATCCAAAATTGTTCCATTTATTTGCCATTGTCAGCTGATTTAAATAGATTTGTTTAACGATTTGCTTTATAGATTTCTTGTACACATTTGGCTAGAAGTATAAAATTCTCAGATTTCACTAACAACACATTTCTCATATGGGGTCGTTAAATCAAGCGATTTAAATAGTAATTAAGAATTTGCACGTGAATTTTTGAAATTTTCATTAGCGGCAACGCTCAATGAAAATATTTGTATTTTATCCACAAAATGCCAAATTCCATAAATTCTTGGCGAGCGGCGGAGCTGCGGCGGCGACGGCGACAAGCAAAGCGAGATGCTACATTAGTTTGGGTTATTTTTGGGCTTTTGGCATCACGAAAAACTTTTCGAATTGAATTGCACTTGCGACATTCGCTCTCAGTGTGGTTGGACGCGCAGAGCAGCAGGCGAGCGATTTGCGGCTGCCGCTCGATTGGAAGAGACAAAACAAACTGGCTTGAGGAGCTGCTGTCCACGGTGCAGCGGTAGCAGTAGCAGTAGCAGTGGCAGTGGCAGTCGCAGCAGAACCAGCAGAGACACACGAAAACAAAATGGCATTTTCTACTTTAGCCATCCCGTTCGCACTCGCCGGCTGTGAGCGTTCACGAGAGCAGGACAACTGCTGTATGTGTTAGACAATACCAAAATCAACTTGGCCCCGCCCCTGAGTTGGTATAGGGATGGTTGTTGTTGTTGTTGTTGCTGTTGCCTGCGTGCCAGCTTGGTGTCTGGCCTAACGATGCCAGCGAACGGTGTGAAAATAAAATGGAGTGCGTCTCAATTGTGTCTTGAAGTAGACAACTCCTCCGTGTATCCTGCCTCTCGGTTCGGCCGAACTCGGTCTCTTTGCTCGTTCTGTTGTTTGATTTTAAAGTTTGGCTTCGCGATAGCACACCAGCCAGCGGCGGCAGCAGCTCCAGATTGAAAGGAATTTCGCATTCGTCCTTTTGTTCTCAACCGATGAAAAGTATTTGCCAACTGTGTCAACAGTGTTCCCAGCGCACAACGTGACGTATACTTTATTGATAACCATCTGATTGCAAGTGAATACAATTTATGGTTGTTGTTGTTGTTGTTGTTGGGGTTGACAAGGTGCTGCTGCTGCATTTGTGAGGAATGTGCACGGAAGATGGCCAGGAATGGCTAGAATGGGCAGTTACTGAAGCTGAATGACAAATATACTAACTAAACCTGACATAGTTAAATTTTCTAAGCATAAATATGTTTTTAATTGTCAAGATCTAAGTAGAATTTAGTCCCAAAAGTATGATGCAGATCACTATCAATTAGAAAGATTGACAATTTAAGCTTCTTGTATAACGATTACTCCGTAATATTCTCTTGAAGTGCAGGTACTTGAGTATTTGTAGTTGTGGTGTTTCTCAGATTACTCGACAAATTCTGCCAAAGAAAGGGTTGTACAACTGGCTTCAAAATTTTGGGGAAATGTTTGCACACAGTCAGAAAAGAACCCACCCCCGAGAACGCCTCGAAAATTTGAAATTATACTATTAAATCCGTCTGAAGGAGATTCACGCTTAATTTTGGAAGAAAAAAACTGTAAAGATTATGGAGAGCTTTTTTAATACATAATCGGATGTATCACGAAAATCTCTTTCAACCAAATTCCAATACAAAACCAATTCTCGGGGTCCAAGAAATTCTTTAGGTTCAACCAAATCGGTTGGTTTCAATTATTTCGTGTTTTGTTAGAAGATTTAGCAAAATTCACCACCCAAAGAATTCTGATAAGATAAATACATTTTGGAAATGTAAACAACAATATTTTTCCGGATAGGTTGCATCAAATAAATCAAATATTTAATTTGTTTTAATATTAAAATTTGCTTTTGAATAATAGTTCGGAAAACCAACCAAATGTTGCCAAGCCAACTTGCCACTCCACCTCATCTGGCGCCCTCTATATATGGGGGCACCCTCTGTGTATCCACATAGTCTTAGGGTTCCCTAGTTATATTTCATGACTGGCGCGAATATATTTTTAAATTTGGCATTTTATTATTGGAGAATATGACTTAAATTGAAATTATAATTTTAGAAAACATCATAAAACATATAACACAAATATTTTTGCGAGAGATGCAACCCTGTTTTAGGGAGCGCGCACACAAGTGGCAAAACTTGAGGCTGATACGGACAAATAATCACGATCAGTGCAAGCTGATCTTGACAATTAATACTAATAGTGTGCACAACAAGTACTGGATTGATCTTTAAAATTTAGTTGAAAAACTCAATGTAAACTCTTAAGGCCCTCTTCTGGTCTAAAATTATTTTTTTTTTCAAATTTTTTTTTATTTTTGCTTAGATGTTCAAAAATATTTATCCCAAAAGGATTTTTCAAAATTCGAAATTCTTTCGGAGTTATAGCCATTTTTGTCGACCAATGTCTTGTAATTTTCACATTACTTCAAACTTTGAACGCGTTTTTCTCGAAACCACGTTTTTCAAACTGGTGCCCACGTTTTCTCAAGTTCTACCAAACCGATTTTGATGATGTGGGGCTTTATGGACGCAGAATTAACGTGGCTATCGTCCCTACCTCAATCTTTAAGAAAAAATTTTTACTATTTTTTTTGTACACTGGACTGCAAAAAAAAATGGTCAAAAATCGATTTTTCGTTTTTAAAAGGCCGCAATTTTTTTAAATTCAATTTTATTTTCACAGTTCTGGTACGGACGATAAAGGCATTCATACTTACCAATTTTTCATCTTCCGTTTTGCTTTCTGATAATTCTAACTCCCGGAAACGTGGGCACCATCGACACATCTTTTTTTGGAAGAGCCTACTTTGGATCCCGAGAACTTTTTGAACAGCCCTCGCATTCACAAATTTTTAATTTTGTATTTTTTATAATGAAATTGTACAACCAAATACAAAAAACAGAATTATAAAATCTCTTCCCGATTTTCTTTCCACGAATTTTTAAAAAACATGTAAAATTTAGCCCCTCCAGACCAGAAGAGGGCCTTAACTATGTTTGTTTATTTCGGCTTGTTGACGTATTCAAATATCACGGTGAGCCGTCAGCTCATCCTTCAGTTGCATGTGAGCGTGTGCCCTTAGAGATGAGTTAGAAATGGACCATTATATTGGACACAACCCTTCTAACTACAATAGATTTGAAATGAAATCTCTTATAGTTCTGTGACACCGACGGATTTTTCAAGCATTTTGCAAACCAACCGAGGCCACAATCTCTAGAGACTTCTAGGACACCCCCAATGCAAGTTTTTCTTAACCAAAAGGGCAAGATACCTTGAATAATTATAAGAAAACCATTCTGAAAATTTAGAAATTAGAAAATAGTTGTACCTAAAATGAAAAACAAATTTATTGATTTTGAAACATTATTCAGATGGTTCATTTGAATCTCTTGGGACTGGAAATCTTATTTACGCTGATACGCTGGCTCCGCGATACTTACCTTTTGCACTGAATTGTGTCCACTTTTTAAAAAGTTTCTTTTTAATTTTGAGTTTAGTTTCTAAAAAGGTTTCTTTTTATACGCTGTACTCATTGAAAATGGGTTAAAGGGGATTATGAAGTTGTGCAAATGTATGTAACAGGGAAAGGAAACATTTCCGACCCCATAAAGTATATATTCTTGATCAGCATCAACAGCCGAGTCGTTTCAGCCATGTCCGTCTGTCTGTCTGAATGAACGCTCTCGATCTCAGAGACTGGAATAGATAGAGCTACAATTTTTGGCATGTATGCATCGAGTTTGTTTCAGATTTGGAAAATTCCACCTCCTCCATCTTTTAGCAGCGAAAAACTGTCTCACTCTCTGTATAAACGCGTTGATCTGACAGACTATAAGAGGTAGAGCCACAAATTTTTGCAAGTATGTAGGTGTATATCGTACCCAGATCAAGTTTGCCCTTCTTCTTCAACCGCGAAAAACTGTCAGAGCCAGTGGCGTAGATGAGGGGGATTAAGATGATCAATACCCCATTTAGTTCCAAACCGGAGTTATAAAGGACGAGGTCGAAGATAAACAGATTAAAAACCGCAGGGTCATCAAAAAATTTTTAACGACTTTACCTCTAAAATTTAATTACCATTACCATTTCCAAGTTCAATGGTTATTGTCTGAGCGGGATTGAACAGTTTATATAAATTTATCCCTAATTAAAATTTTACTTATTGTGTTTCCTTTTACTCCACAAAATGAAACCAAACTGGCAACATTCGTTGAAAAATTTTGTGTTTGTGATCTGCTGATGGAAACAAAATTGCTATATATTTTCGAAATATTGCTCTTTTTGCAGAGAAATGTGGCAATTCGACTTTTTACATCGTCAAATCTTTTTCATGTTTTCAGTGTGGAGCGAGAGCTTTGAAAACCCTTTTTACCGATAATTATTTGATAAATCAATTTTTTTTTATGACTACTCAAATTGGCCTGCATTTTAAAACATAATGTGCACAGATCAACCTAAAATTTCGAAATTTAAAGACACAGACATAGAAAAACTATAGATGACTGCCGCAACCTTATTGCATGTTAATTCTTCAGTTCGCGGTCCATCGATGTAATTTTTTGAGCAAAGGGGAACCTATACTAGGCCTTGAATTCTTTGGGTCGTTCACAAATTCGTTTTTTGTTTTTGACAAAAAGGAAATCAAAAATTTTATTTATAATTTTTGGAGAGAAGGCAGGAAGTTCTACTGGCCTGTTCCGGTTTTCATTTTTGGTTAAATGTGGTGTTGTATCAAATTAAGTGGGTTAATCAGATTACAACGATTAAACTTGAATCCATCGAGTTAAGATTTCTTGGATGTTTAATAGAAAAGAGAACTTGTAACAAATTCGAATTCACTTTAGTGAAAACCGGAACATGACAGCTAGACTTTTCGCGATAACTTTAAATAAAATTCTAAAAAACCTCAAAAAATTTTCAACATTTTGACTTTTCACCCCCCATTGCAAAAGCTTTCTACGTCACTGGTCAGAGCTACAATTTTTAAGTTTAAACCTAGTGATTAAATAAATATTAAGTAAGGCTCAATATATTTTGTATAACAATAAGATCGAGTAAATAATTGTAAGTGTGCCTCTCCATTTAATTAAATAAGTTTAAAACAAGTAAGAGTGTTGCGGTCGAGTGCCCCGACAGCAAAATACCCTGTTCCAAGTAATGTGGTTCCTATAGCTTTGAACTCCTTTTATTTTAAAATTTATTTGAATAATTGGGGAGGCGCACTTGCATATCTTCGGTGTTTTTGGTCTGGATCTTGTAGCGGAAAAGTTTTTTTGTCAGCCGAAAGATATTAATAAGTGCATAAAAACCATTTTATTAATTTGACTTTCACCTGAAATTAATTATGAATTCGTTTTTATTTCATAAAATGCGAAGGCGGAAAACATGATTTTTTCTTTCGTCAAATTAAAAATTTAACTTAAAGGGGCGACGATAGTTGTTGTACCCTGTTCTCATTAAAAATGGGAAAAAGGGGATCATGAAGTTGTGCAAATATATGTAACAGCCAGAAGGGAAGCACCCCCCGACCGCATAAAGTATAATATATTCTTGATCAGCATCAAGAGCCGAGTCGATTTAGCCATGTCCGTATGTCTGTCTGTATGAACGCGTCGATCTCAGAGACTGTAACAGATAGAGAGCCACAATTTTTGGCATGTATGTAGGTGAATACTGTACCCACATCAAGTTTGCTCCAGATTTGTCAAATTCCTCCTCCCTCCTTCTTCTAATTTTAAGCTTGAACCTAGTGACTTAATATATATTCAGTAAGGCCCATTATCTGTTTTATCTGTTTAACCCCAATAAATCCGAGCAAAACACCGAAGATATGCAAGTGCGCCTCCCCATTTATTTGAATAAATTTTAAAATAAAAGGAGTTCAAAGCTATACGAACCACATTACTTGTAACAGGGTATTTTGCTGTCGGGGCACTCGACCGCAACACTCTTACTTGTTTTTGTATATATTTCATGATATAAATATGTATCAATATTAATATTGAGTAAATAAAGTTAATTTTGAGGCGTCGTCTACATCACTTAATCCAAGAAGACCAATAAGCCAGTGGCTGTAATTGTGTAGTTGTCCATCATAACCTTAACTCTGGAAATAGCCTTCTTATGTACTTCTAAAGGACTATTACTTTGCTGTCGTTCTTTTGGTAAGCTATTTGAGAGATGCATGCTGAAAAGAATTTTGGCGATTGACCAATTTTACACCCTTTCAATTCGAAATCAAAAACACATGTTATCCCTGTGTAACTGAATAGGTCGGTGATTCCAGGCGGCCTAATACTCTGTGGCTGTATACCTGGATATTCGTTAGGACTTTGATTTGGTACACAACTTTCTCTGTGGTCTGAACAATTTCCATAAACACGAATGCACCTTAAAAGTAGGCAATGAAATATTGTCGAGAGTTGAGCTCTGGGCGTCTGGTTGCTCAACGGTTCTGCTTGCCAATCAAAGTCGGATATGGTTGATCAAGTAAAGCTAAGTTCACACAGGCAAATAATAAGACTAATTTTAAAGGAAATTTTGATGAAAATTTGGCTAAATAGCCATGATTGCAGATGTTGTAGGACTTAAATCAAAAACTTTGGTTCCACTAATAATGGGTACACTAATAATTTGATAAAATATGGCCAATTTGTCAAAATTTTCTAAAAATTTGGAAAATTATTTGGCTGTGAACTCAACTTAAAAATAAGCTTGCAAATTTCAAATTTTTAGCCCTAAAAATATGCTTTAAACAATGACAAGCAACCAATTTACCATAAAGTACAAACACACGCGCAAAGATTTATTCCATACGAATTTGTTGTTTGAAAATAAAATTTGACTCTAAACAGTCTTATTTTTTTTACAGCTTGTTTCTTTTTGTTGTTAAACAACTTTGCAGCAGTTTTGGAGTCTAACACATACAAAAAATAAACAGGAATAAGGAGCAAGGGCCAAGGATAGTTAAACAAAATTGGAGAGAGTTGTTGAAAAGTCACAGGATGAATTGAATTCAAGACTTAAGGCGTTAAGCGCTTGGGATCACGTGGGAACATGGAAGTTTTGCGTATATTGTCCAGGCCCAGATATAACATGACCACACGTTCCATGCCAATGCCGCCGCCCGCATGTGGTGAACAGCCATAGCGGAAGGACTCAATGTAGGCAGCGATTTTGGAAATGTCTGCAAAAAGAAGGAAAAACAATTATTTGCCTTTGGATGGTGGTAAAAAGGGTTGAGGACTTACCTATGCCATGGTGTTTGGCACGCTCAATTAAGTACTCGGGATCGTGTATACGCTGCGCACCCGACAAAATCTCCTCGCCACGCATAAACATGTCATAGGAGTTGGAGTACATGGGATTGTTGGGATCAGGCATGGTATAGAAAGGTCTGATGGCCAGGGGGAACTTGTCGAGGATATAAAAATCAGTATCGTATTTAGCCTTGACCAGACGACCCAGAAGCTTTTCATTGGGCGTAGACAAATCCTCCTCATCGCCCGTCTCCACGCCTGCCTCACGTAGCATGGCCACACCTTCGGAGAATTGCAGTATCAGTGGTGGCTCTAGGAACTTGAAAGGCTCCACCTTATACTGCTGTCCCACGGCCTCAATTTCGCGGCTATACTTGTCACGCAGACCCTTGAAAATGGCCGTGAATGTATTGCCTATGGTATGCAGCACCTCATGGTAATGATACTTGAAGGCCATCTCCAGATCAAGACCCACAAACTCCGTTAAATGTCGATGCGTGTTTGAATCCTCGGCACGGAACACAGCTCCCACGGTGTACACTTTGTCAAAGTCAGCCGCAATGGCCATTTGCTTGTACAACTGCGGCGACTGGGCCAGATAGGCTGAATCCTTGAAGTAGCTGACCGTAAACACATTCGCGCCACCCTCACTGGCGGCGGAGATAATCTTGGGCGTGTGTATCTCGGTAAAGCCCTGGTCGGTGAGTATATCACGGAATAGCCGGCAGACACCCGCCTCCAAACGGAAGATGGCCTGATTGGCGGGCGTGCGTAAGTCCAAAACACGATTATCCAAGCGAGTGTCCTGATTAACGCGAATATTGAGACCCTCCACATCATCGGGATTCTCGGGACGTGAGGCATCTTCAATTTGCAAAGGCAGCTGTGACTTGGCCTGGGATATGACAAAGAGTTGCTCGACGCACAACTCGAGAGTTTGCTCGGTGCAGGATTCAATCTTTTGGGCTACAGACACCGGCTTGGCCTGAATATCTATAATGCTCTCCTTGGGAATGCTGCAAGAGAGAAAAGGAAATTAATAACAATGTAAAATCACAGGCTGTTAGGGAAAAACACTTACTTCCCGGTGAATTTCACCATCTGCTTGGAGATAATGTCACCCACAGCCAAAATGCACTGCACTGTGCTGCTTTGCTGGCGCAATATAAGGAAACACTGTTTGCCCTTGGCCCGCGAGGTATGCACACGTCCACGCACCCATACCAGACCCTTGTTGACATGCTGGCTTAGATCTGCCACAGACACAAAGTTGCGTTCGCTGAGCTTAGCCTTCGATTGTATCATCTCGGAGAGACCATAACGACCTTGGGACTGGTCTTCAGTCTGATCACCAGCTGCAGCGTCATTGGCCGCATTTCCAGCGGCCGTCTCTGCCTTCTGCTCAGCTTTCTATGAGGGAACAGATAAAGAGAGCTTTGATTAATGCCACGTACCCCACAATAAACACCATTCTCACTTACCTTGGCTGCCTTGGCCAGTTTTTTGGCACCCTTCTTGGAGACTTGCTCTCCCTGAGCGGCCACGTTCTCCTTTTCCTCAACCATGTTCTGCTCAAATGACTGAATGGCTGTAAATGGTTAATAAACATTTGATGGTTTAATGGTCAATGATAAGGAAGGGAGGGCAAGTTGCGTCACCCTGACTATAAATAGTATTTAAAGCATGACTGCAGTCGCTTGAGTAAATTGCAACACATTTACATCCGGCTTTTCTGTTGCAAGTTTAATCACCCCATGACCCCCTTCCCCACCCAGCCGGCCATATGTGTGGCCCTTTGTCTCTTAGCCGCTGCGGCTGCGGACACATAACCACAAATTTGGAAACACAAACAGAAGTGCCTGCTTATCACTCACACACTTGCTGGTTTATAATTCTACTTACTGAAGCATTAAAGTCAGTCTTACCAGTTAGAAATTTGCCCTTTTAATACACAAACGATCTAACACGAGCGTGGACTATTGCAGAACAGTGTGACCGTAGGGGGCAAGTTTTTCGATATCCATAGAACTATCGATAGAGGCATTTAAGACACAGAAGATTTTGTGTTTACCAACACTTCGCAAACCGCCCCCTCCTTTCAGGCGTTAGTTTCAAACTTACATTCATCTTCATAGAATTAACCCTCCGTTGTACACCTTTTCTAAAACCTTCGGTTGTACACCTCGGGTCTGGCCAGACCCTATGTATTTACATGCATTTGTATGGGGATATATGGCATATGCGAGGTCAATTAGAAGCATCGCAGGTATATTTTTTTAATTTCTTACCTCTCTCATTGGTTTTGGCATGTATTGAGCTACCTACAGAAGCAAAAATAATCGAAAAAAATGTTTGGGTTTGTGAAGAAATACAATTTTTGTTTTGTTCTTTTTGTTCTTTATTTTGACTCATTTCGAAGAAGGTTGATGAAAGAAAAAGCGATTACAATGAAATTTTATTGTGAAATATGATACGATATTTATTCTGGGATCGCTGGAAGGCAAGCAAAACATGTATATGCGGTTTTTGAGTGCTGTTGGCACACTGGATTATTGCATGCAGTACAGAAAAAACGAGTTTTTCGACGAAGTTTATCGACTTGTTGGCCGTTTTGATGTGAAATGCGTGACCATTTGATCCATACAATCGACACCGGCTTTTTGTGCATTATAATATAGAATGGCCACTGGTTTAATTACATTATAAATACATTTAAAATATATTATATTCCATATGTTTCTATACATTTTGTATAGGTCCAGCCAGACCCGAGGTGTACAACCGAAGGTGTAACTTTTTAAATCCTTTTTTTCGTCCTATTCTAGTATCCTTTTTAAATCCTCATATGCATAAATCGATAGAGAATTAAATTTTAGGAAGCTACCTGGAAGGCCGAGTCGCTAGCTATAATAGAAATGTGTTAAATTTACGTTCAAAGTCGAAAAAGGTCTGGCCAGACCCGGGTGTACAACGGAGGGTTAATAAGCCTGTGATTGTCTTTGTTGAAACCACAGCTCACGAAGCATTAACTTTTGCCATCAGCAGTCTTTCATTCAGCATTTAATGGCAGAGCATCTATATAAATAAATATATATCTATCTAAACAAGAAGTTTGATTAAAATGGTAAGAACCGTCAGTCGATCACTGCCTTCCAAATTCTTCGCTATTCAGCCTAATACACCTGGCTTCCCGGGTCTTCCCCAAATACCAGATCGTTCAACTGCATAGCGCGAGATTCGGTTGGCGGTGTTACTTTGTTTTAAAAGTCCCCATCTAATATTTGTTGCCGGTTATATTATATATAGGATCAACCAATTTGATCCATTTAGTAGCTGGTGAACTTCGTGCGGATGTAGTCTTGCTTTACCAAAATGTAAAATTCTGTATTCTCTCAAAATTGGGCAGCTTCCAATAAAATGGATAGTGTTTTCCTGCTCGTTCCAATTGCAAAGGGCACAAACTGTGTTAGTGCTTTGGGACAAAATTGAGTTTGAGCATTTCTCCTCTGGCCATAAAAATTGTGCAAATTTGCTCCACTGAAAACACGTCGTTGAAATTATTCTGTAGATGAGCTTTTGAGAGCTGCTATCTGATTCGATCATAAAGGATGACCTATATGAAGCTTCCATCTTTTTCAGAATTTCTGTGGCCCATGATCCCCACTCTGAGCTGTCTTCTAGGTTGAGATTTTCGCAATGTTTGGCTGATAGAAGTTCCCATTCCCGAAAGAACTGACGACGTCCACTTAACAGAAACCGAGCCAATATTTTAGGCAGTCTATTTTCGGGCATGCGAAAAACCTTCTGCATGTAGGAAAAGTGCATGTCCGCGGTAAATATGTGGAGAGGTGACAATCCCGTTTCCAAATATAGCATTCTGTTTGGTGTGTTTCTGGGCAGTCGGAATAGCTTTTTCAGGAAGTATCTAAGCAGGTTCTCAACCTCATCGTACTGCATAAATCCAGACTTGTGCGCCGTAACACATAATGGACCTCACAGCTGCTTCAAAGAGTTTGTATTTGGTGCTCGTTGGTACATCTTTTCTGCTTAGGAGAGATTTCCAGGTGCAGTTTACCGCCACTTTCGCGTCCTTTTACTTTTCCTGCAAATGTTATTTAAATTGCGCATTATGGTAGATCCACACTCCCAGGTATTTATAGGTTTTCAGCACTTCAAGCTCGGTCTGTCCCAAGTACCACTTCTCTTCAAGAGCAAGTCTCCTCCAGTGTTTTTTGAAAACAAGAATCTTTGACTTTGCTGTATTTATTTTGAGGCCCCAGGTTTTACAATAGTCTTGCAGTGCATTTATCATACTTTGCATTTTTCTTGGCGACTCCGCAAACACCACAATGTCATCGGCATATAATAAGGACTTTATCTCGTACCCATTTATGTGAATGCCTTCTGGTAGGTAGTCCAACACATCATTAAGGTAGATCGAGAACAAAAGTGGGCTTAGCAAGCATCCTTGCTTAACACCCGACTCTGTGGGAAACCAGTTGGATAAAACATCTCCATCCCAAACGGCTGCTTCATTTCTCTCATACATGCTTTCAAGAATGTCAATAAATTTGGTTGATATGCCAAAATTGCTCAACTTATAAATTAGCGCCTTTCGGTCGATGGAGTCGAATGCTGCACTGAAGTCGACGGAAAAAGCATACAACCAAAAAACTAATTAGATACGTTTAAATTTTTTTGGGATCCAATGTCAGATCCCAAAAAAAAAACGTTTTTTGCGCCACATATGTCATCTATAACATCTATCAATTTTTGCTCTCAGCCGTATAGCTAATTTAGAAAACGTATATCTAAGTTTCAATATTTGTATGCTCGTCAAGGCAGCGAAAGGCAAAAATTATGATCCAATGTCAGCTCCCAAAAACAATCGTTTTTTGTTTCACATGCGTCATCTATAATATCTATAAATCTTTGATACAACTTACGTCCGCAATCAATATACTTTCTAGAGATACTGGTGACGCTGAATATATTGTCGATAGTGGAGTAGCCTTTTCGGAACCCTGCTTGAAACTCTGTTAGCTGGTCGGTTTTATCCACCCATCGGCTTAGCCTCTCAAGCAGCATGGCGGAGAAAACCTTCGCAATCGCATTCTGAAATGATATACCTCTGTAGTTGCAAACCATAAATAAATATAAATAATATGCATATATAAGCGCCATATATGTATTATGTCCAACTGATCTGATTGAAATTTTTAATTGGTATAAAAAATAACCATCCACATTTCGTAAACATTCAGTAGAGACACAAACCAAAAAACTTGACAACCGGATGGCGCCTCAGATTCTTAAACTAAAAAATACACCTCAAACTCTTGACAGCACGTTTTGAAAGATTAGTCTCACCCACGTTACGAGGTAACAAGTCAGTGATAATAGTCACCGATATCAGTCAAAATCAGAGACAGATATGGGCGCTGGTGGTGACGGATGGATGCCACTAATGTGGACCATATCAAATCACCAGCGTTTCGCTTTAAGTGTTTCGACTTATCGACGAATATCATGATATCAAAAGGTTTTGGTCGAATTCTTTAAATTTTCTTAGAAATTACAACATTTTCAAATTCCTATCAACCGAATTCTTCTATTTGCAGATAAATTCTCGTTAAAACCTCATTGCAGGGACTTTTCTAAATAGAGATTATGTACGGTAAGGCGCATTTACCTGTAACCTGTAACTTGCAGCGTATCTTTTTTCCAGTCTCGATTTGCTAAAACCACAAAATGTCATGGCAAAGTGTTCCCCAATATCCGCAATATCAAAATTTACTTTGCTTTACAATTGTTTTAATTGGTTTTCGTTTAAGACCTCAACGCTTGCTGCTGACGCAGGGAGACTGATAAGCTATGGTTTCGTTTCTTCAATATTCCCCATAGACTGTCCATTAATTTTACATGCCTCATGATTTGCTGTGGTTATCGTTTAAAATAATATTGATGATATGAGAACCGCACTTAAAAATTGTTCCTGTTCAAATGGGTCTTTTTGATGGTGAACTTACTGTTTACTTACTGTTACTTACTGTTTGGTTTTGCGTTAGATCTACCCAGCTGAGTTCTTTCCCAGTTATGGGACAATCTGGACAATCTGAATTCAAGAGCTCAAGCAGAACGTTTTCTACTACGAAGTGCAGTCATACAGCACAGGCTGGACCATTATATGTTACTTCAGCTTAGTATTCAGACAAACTAAATCGCTTTCGCTAGGTGTCAAGTCCATATAAATAAAAATAGAGGTAAGCTAACTTCGGCAAGACCGAAGTTTATGTTTTCTTGGTACTATATAATAGTAGTATACATATAATATGGTAGTATAAAATATTGATTAGTAACAAGTTTGGGAGCGATATCATTGAAATCAAAAAAGTTTTTCAAACTAAGACTTTTTTTTAGACCTATCTTTTGTATGCCAGCTATACTATATAGTTGTCCGATTTTCTTAAAACTTGCCGAAATTATGTGAAAGCAAAGAAAACTTATAAATTCGAGGTTTGGAAACGTTTGCTTGGAAAACAAAAATGTTTTTCTCACTAAAACTTCTTTTTCAACCGATCCTTCCTATGGCAGCTATATGCTATAGTCATCCGATTCGGCAGTATTTCTTATTTGTACCAAAACACTTCGTGCAAAGTTTGGTTAAGATAGCTGCAAAACTGACGGAGGAGATAGAAACAGACGGACGGACATGGCTATATCAACTCATCAAGAATATATATACTTTATGTATATACAGTGCCGCTCAACTGAATAGGTTTGACTTTTTTAGATTTGAATCTCCTTAACAAGCACTCCTTAACAAGCACTCCGAATTGAGCGAAATAAATTTTGTTGTATAAAGAAATCAGTCATTTGTAAAATTGCAAAGTTTCTGTTTTGTTAGTTTTGCTTTTTATATAATTTTTATTATTTTTTCAAAAACATAACAAAAAATGTCCATTTTTTGGCTCAACTGAATAAAACTATTAAACATAAGTCTATAAAGCAAAATTTCAAGGCACTGGGTAAGTTAATTATAAAAGTTAAGTTAATTAATAAAGTACACTGTTTAAGCATAATTTAGTATTTGGCATGCCCACCCTTGTTCTTAATTATTTCAAACATACGGTTTGGTAAGGAATCATAATTAGGGTGTTCACCAGCCCGCGTAAAAGAGTAATTGTGTAAATTTACGCGACGCAGCTATTGAGCACCCCTAAAAGGTTTACCCTCGTAATTTTTGGTGTAAATCAGCTGTTTTTGACAGGCTGAGAGTTTTTCTGTCAGTTGTGTGTGTCAAAGTTTAATACTTATTTTTAAAGCATTGATTGCAGGTGTACAAATCTAGCTAAATAGAAGCATCAAGAAAAATGAATACATAAAAAACTTAAGATTTGGACCTGGATGCTGTCGGTGAAGTCGTAGACGACCTTATGGAGGATCTTACTGCAATTGCATGCTGGCGGCGAGGAACCAAGTTCTGTGTGCCCAAATAAGTCAACTAGCGAACCAATTTGCTGCCATTTTTCAATGACCAATGGGTCCATGCGGCCCCATGCTTTATGTCGACTGCATTTCGACCCCAAACGGAACTTGAGTTACAGGTAGCATTTTTCTGTTTTGGGTAGTTTGGAGAAGCTGCATTAATAAGGAAAATGCTATGTTTACAGTAGGTTACGACGGGTCTCTAGTTGTTGTTACAGACAGAGCGTAAGGAGCTATTTTGAGGAAGATGTCTCAATATATTTTCTAGCCAGATGCAGTTAAACTGACAAAACAATCTCGAAATGGCGTGATATTAAGTATTTTTTGTCGATACTTCGAACAATTTTACAACACTTCAACTGTTTACACTTTTTACACTTTTACGCTGATTCTTTAAACATACCCCAGGGCAGCAAAAAGTGCGTAATTTTTTTCTTATGTGATTTGTTGTTGTGGCGTAAACCTTTGTAGTTTTCGCTTTTTGCTTTACGCTTTTACGCGGGCTGGTGAACACCTTAAATATTTTTCAATTTCATTTAGTGAAATTGTTGACCAGGATTTTTTAATTGCTTCAACTAGGGTCCCAGAGTCACTAAATTGTCTTCCTCCTTCGTATACTCTCCTGGACAAAAGTCCCCAAATGTTCTCGATAATGTTAACGTCAGGGGAGTAATTTGACGTTTTGATCTTTAATCCACAGTTTTGCAACCCGAGCGGTATGAATGAGAGCGTTGTTATGTTGGTACGTCCATGGAATATGACCATAAATCTCCGAAATCTGGGGAAAATCCTTTTGGAGCACAGTCTTGTACACATTTGCGTTCATCTTCGAGGTGACAAACTGGAGCTCGCATGTTCCATAAAACGATACCCCACACCATTACTCCACCTGCACATGAGTGATGACGACTTAAAAAACATTCTTCCTTTAGCATATCGTGGAAATAGTAATTATAGCCATCCGGTCCATCGAGGTTGAACTTCTTTTCGTCGGAGAAGACCACCGTCTTCCACTCCTTTTTCCACGTCATGTGTTCTCGAGCAAATCGAAGTCGTGCTTCCTTTCGAGCATCGTTGAGAGGTGGTTTTTTTTTATTTTCAATCTCTTCAAGTGTTTGGCGCTTCGAATAATTCGTTTTACAGTGGCCACACTAGCATTTACGCCGCATTCTTCCCTAATTTTACCAGCAGAAAGGTGGGAATTTGAGACAGTTCGTAGGAAAAGTCGCCTCTCCGATGCTGTTGTTGCATATTTTTTTTCATTACGAAGAAAATTACTCACAACGTTTTGACTTCGACCGATTTTCTTGGCTATTTCATAGTGTTTTAAGCCAGAAACAATATAGCCTTTTATTTGACTTTTTTCAAAATCGGTTAAAGGTTTTCAGCGGCCCATTTTACAAAAAACTAATAGTAGTTGCTTTAAATTTTGGAATCCAAAAGAAATCAACTCTTTTAATTCACGCAGTCCAACAAAAGTGAAGGTCAAAAGCGAAACATTCAAATGAGCCAACAAATTTCTCGACGAAAGCAAAATTCTGAATTACCGTTGCATTTATCCCGTTACTTTTTTTCTTGCATATAACGAGTAAACAAATGAAGGTTCAAAATAAAAAGAAAAGATAGAAAAAATTCAATTGAAGCAAAGAAAGAGGGAAAAATGTGAGCAATATTTTTCAAACCTATTCAGTTGAGCGGCACTGTACTTGATATACTTTATGAGGGTATAAAAATGGTGTCGGAAAGCTTTCGTAAAATTCCGACAGGCCTCTAAGCCCAGTCGAACTCAGACAAACTAAAATTGCCGTTCATACCCACAAACAACTGATTCAATTTCGATGGGGTGGCAGCTACATTCCATATATCCTTCTAAATATTGGCAAAAACAATTAACTAAATTCAAATGCAGGCAAATCCGCGCAGTGTGACCGTTTTACAATTGGTGGTATTCTGATGAAGGGTGATATTTGAGCGCTGAGCGTACGCTAGCCCACCCAACGGAATAAGTTATCAATTCCGCTAGCGGACGATTTAGTCTGTCTGAGTACTAAGCTGTATTGATTAATAATAATATTTATAAAGCTAAATTGTCAACCACTTCTAGCTATTTCTAGCTATTTTTTAATGCCAATCTAGCTTGAAAAGGCGGTAAAAAGTTGGCAACACTGGATTAGTGAGACCTCGCTCGATTACTTGTGAGATTTTTTTTGTAAACAACCCCTCGTGCCCTCCTCCCCTTACTACATCAAAACCCACACAATCGACGGATCTGGAAGCTGCCCTCTTGGATAAATACCATCAAAAAAGAGGTAAGTAAGGCAATGCAAAAAGAAATAACCTTTAAAAGAAGCACAAAACTATGCGGAAGTGTTTGAAAAACAAATGTGTTCTTCCCCCTTAAATAATTTGCAAAAGTCAGCTAATCAGTGAGTCACCATTTCGTTATATACACAAAGATGTATGTATGTGTGTATGTACAGGAATGTATTATTGATGTGTATAACCCTCCAGCTGGGGGCCCCAGTTAAGTGATTGGTTGTGGTCAGAACTAAACTAGTGACGTTGACTAATTCACTCCCACAATATATATATACAGATGTATGATGGTTTGCCACAACAAAACTCAAGCCTCACGCACATATGTATGTATGTATATACAATTTATGCGATTAATGGCGAATTTCGCCAAGTTGAGACAAATTTGGTGACCATTTAATACTAATTTAATTAGCTAAAGACACCGCCCTGCTCTTATCTAACACTGTTATCATTAGTGGGCGAAACGAAAGGTGTCTTCCAAAAGATGATTAGGGTCTAACGGGGTTCACTTAACAGTAATGGCTAACGCAAGCTATACAGTTCATTGGACAATTTTTCATACTTTCCTTGCCAGCTTGCGTACCGCTTACTCATGTGCAAAGTGTTCGAATAAGTTACTTTATTTCTTTGTGTACACGAATGAATCACAAGCCACAGCCCCAGGAGCCGTGAAAGAGAAATTTATAAACTTCCCTTTTTCTTCTACTTGCAGATACAAACGTTTCTAACTCATTGCAGGGACTTTTCTAAATAGCGATTATGTACGGTGAGTCGCCTTTGCCTATAACCTGATTAACCAACGTATCTTTTTTCCAGTCTCGATTTGCTAAAACTACAAAATGTCGTGGCAAAGTGTTCCCCAATATCCGCAATATCAAGGTTTACTTTGCTTTTAAAATTTTTTTAATTGGTTTTTGTTTAAGACTTTAAGCATGCTTTTGTTTCATATGTCGCAAGTTATTTGCCTGCTGCTGACGAAGAGGAAATCTTATCTCGATTTCGTATACATACATTCATTAGTGATCAGTCATAAATTATGGTTTCGTTTTTCGAATATCCCCCAGGGACTGTCCATTAATTTGACATGCCTCATGATTTGCTTTGGTTATCGTTTGGAGAGCGAATCATTTTTATTTCACAGTTTGCCACATTTGAATGGCTTTAGATTAACAATAGTTTACAAAAGTTAAAAAAATACCCATTTGGGTCTTTTTGATTGTAAACTAGTGTAAATTAATGATTACTTTGGCACTTTGAATAATAACATTTTGATGTCTTCAACAGATCCTAATCAGCAGTACAACTATGGTGGCTATCCGCCAGGACAGGGTGGAGGCTATCCTCCACAAGGAGGTTATCCTCCTCAGGGCGGCTATCCTCAGGGTGGATATGGTGCCGGTGTTTACCCCCCACCGGGTGGAGCTCAACCCTACCCACAAGGACCTCCACCGGGCGGCTATGCGCCTCAACCTGGTTTTATACAGCCACCGCCAACATCGGGCTATGGAGCCTACGATGACCCGGAAAGTCAACCAAAGAATTTCTCGTTTGATGATCAAAGCATTCGTCGAGGATTCATACGCAAAGTCTATTTGATATTGATGGTAAGTTTATTAAATGAAATTCTTAGGGATTTACTTACAACTCCCTTTATTTTAGGGTCAACTGCTGGTCACCTTTGGCGCTGTGGCTCTCTTTGTCTTTCATGAGGGCACCAAGAAATTTGCCGATAATAATAAATGGCTTTTCTGGGTGGCTCTAGCCACCATCTTGATTACCATGATAGCCATGGCCTGTTGCGAAAGCGTTCGCCGTCAGACACCTACCAATTTCATCTTTTTGTCCGTATTTACAATTGCCCAATCTTTCCTAATGGGCGTCTCAGCTAGTCGCTTTGCTCCTAGAGAAGTGCTGCTGGCTGTTGGTTTAACGGCGGCAGTTTGCTTGGCTCTCACAATCTTTGCGCTGCAAACCAAATACGATTTCACCATGATGGGCGGCGTACTTATAGCCTGCATGGTAATCTTCATTATCTTTGGTATTGTGACCATATTTGTAAAGGGCAAAATTATTACTCTGGTGTATGCCTCGATTGGAGCACTATTGTTCAGCGTATATCTAATCTACGATACCCAACTGATGATGGGTGGCGATCACAAGTATTCCATCAGCCCAGAGGAATACATATTTGCGGCCTTGAATCTGTATTTGGATATTATCAACATATTTATCTATATACTTACCATAATAGGAGCGTCACGGGATTAATAGTCCGTCCCGGAGTTACTTCTTAAGAATGTTTAAAGTTTTGAGTGGATGTTCAATCCCGATTCTTGTGTGTTGTTGTCGCCTAATCTCATAAAAGCTTAAAAATTTATTTAACAAAAAAAAAGGGCATCGAACTCAAAGATATTAGGCCATAACTCTTCCAAAACTCTACCCTGACAGTAAATCTCAAATACTTCTAAATTGCCAAAAAACTTCAAAAAAGAAAATTAATGTTAAGCTATGGTCCCACAGGCAAATAATTTGAACAAATTTTCATAAAAATGTCTGATTACAGATTTTGCACAACTAAAAACTAAAACTATGGTTCCAAAAGTAAGCAATTTGATCAAAAATAGCCGAAAAGTTTCCTAAGTTGGACTATTTAGTCAATTTTTCATCAAAATTTGGGCAAATTATTTGCCTGTGGGACCTTAGCTTTATTCTCTATTTCAAACTAAAACCAAAGCAGCTTAATAATATATAAATTTAAATCAAGTTATTGTAATACAATAAAACTCAGGCTCACGCATTCCATGAGTTCAATATTTTAAGTACATTTTCTATAACTTCTTTACTAATTTCAATATTTCAGGGAACTTAACCTGCCTTCTAGCTATTGGGTTTAATCTTTCTCGCCTTTTTTGCCACTTAATTTGAGAAAATACAAAATTGCTGGCCACGATGCCCTTAATTTGAAAAAATTCAAAATTTGCTTGTCACGATGCCCTTTTTTTTAACATCTACTCTAAATTTCACCAAATCTCTTTTTCCTTATAGCTAGTATTATTGTTAAGCTGAAACGAATGTGAAAATCATAAATATTTTTGTTGGTATTATGTTTTTGCTCAAAATTAACGTTATTGCTTCTTTTTGTTATGGGCTTGGGATGGTGGGATGGAGTTACAATTGTCTGTTTGTAAATGTAAAGTCCAAAAGCAGATTGATTTTTGAAATACTTCCCCTTTTTTTTAAGGCGACAATTAAGACTAAGTCTATATAAGATTATTAAATCGATTTATTTTGTAAAGTATCAAAATAGTGTTCTCTATATGCATATATAATGTAAATTGCCAATCGATGGATGGGAACAGAGCCGGCAGCATCTATGCTTTGAACCGAGAAGTAGAAGACTACAAAGTGTTCATAGATTTGAAACTGATACTTTAGATAAGATACCTAAGGTATTCGATGCGTAAAAGTTCTGAACCGTTTAAAAGCAGTTGTGGAAAAGTGTTTAGAATTTGCTAATCTGTTTTGTGAAGCAACAAAGTTGTCCTAAGCCACACAAATAACTTCAGTACTTGATTGTGAAGGCTGCAAAACCGGACCCAGAACCGAACTTTCTAAATTAACCTACTAGACCAGAGAATAAGAATAAACTTATATACACATTTAATTTTATAATGCTCCGAGCAATTTTATGGCAAAATCATATAACGATTTCGCGAATAAAATAAAGCATAACAATTGTAAAAGGCAAAACAATACAATATTGATTTGCATAGAATGTGAGGCGAGCTCTTCATTTTAAAGTTAACGCACTTTTGTAAGCCGTGATGAATGTAATGAATGAGGTTCATTCGGGTATTGATTAACGTTTGTTAAAGTTTCGTAAGCGTAAAATATGTCTTAGCTCTTTTCGAAAATTGTCTTAACAATTTAAGAATCCTTCGAAACCAAACTAAGCCTAGTACGGAGGGCGTTCGAATTTTCCTTCAGCTGTCAAACTCCATATAAAAAAAATTGCTTAAGGAATTTTTCCTTGCCTCATTCTGATGTTGGGTACGCAGAAAGCCAAGCAATACACACAAGGAATTTTGAGAGTTGCCATATCGACGAACCGTGTGGACTGTATCGAACAGCTGATATTTCTCCCAGAGATATTGTGCAGTCATTTTTTCCTTGTGTCAGTTGTCAAAAGGCAAGGCAAAAGTAAATAAATCATCTGCAAAATTTTAGTTATGGTGACAAAAATGTATTAATTGATGCAGTGAAAAACAATGCCTGTTTGTGGGACATCACAGATGGCAAGCAACTGGACACCGCATTTACAAAAAGGGCTTGTGAAGCAGTTGGTGTCCAGTTGAGAAAAGGATTGCATATAATCACTTCGTGTGGCTGCCTCATTCTCCTGCACCAGACAATCAGGATGGAGTCTTGCGCCACTCTTGTCATGTTGTTTCAGGGCACGCCACAAGGCATGAACCGAGCCATCTTGCGTTGCAGCGATATGTGCACCTGAGTGGGATCCTTCTCGCCCTGAATGATGTTCAAAATGGAAATGGAACAATTATGATTGCACTTATCTGGCCCCGTGCAGACCATTATATTCTTGGTAACAGGCAATTCTGTAGGCTTGCTCACATTCTTCATTTTAATAGCTGCCACTGCAACTGCAATTGCAACTTCCTCCATGTTGTGCATTGTGCCTCATTTTATTTAAATCTTATAGTTAAGTCATAATACAAATCAGCTGGCCTATTTATTTATTTTCCGTATTCGTTATTTTTTTAAGTTTACCTGGTCACACTGCCTTTTACATTCCACAAAAAGGAATATTAGGCAAATTTCTTGAAGGAAAATTCGAACGCCCTCCGTACTAGGCTTAATGGGTCTGTTTTGTTTTAAACATTAGCGTTCTACTGGACACTATTATATGCTTTTAAACAGATTTTAAAAATTTGCTTGAAATCGGATGATTATATTGTATCTTACAGCTGCCGTAGGAACCATCGGACAAAAAATGAATTATTGAGAAAAAAATATTAGTTTAATCGTTTTTAAACACGGTGAATGGTAGTTTGATATAAAGATTCGCGAAATTTTGTAGGATGACAATTCGGCATAAAAATGGGATTTAGTAAGGAAAATTGTAGATTTTAATGTTAGTTTTTCTCAACTCTGATATTTCTGACGAAGTATAGAAAATTTCTTGGAATTCTCGTTGAAATTGTAAACCAAGTTTCAGAAAATTGCTTTAGGTTAATGTCCTCTATATGACTCAAATTGGCTATTTTGTGCCGTATTTCACAAGTTTAGTAGAAAGATTTTTGTAATTTTTAACTCTGATCACTGGACAAGTTGTTCTGTGACCCATCTTATTTTTCTCAACTCTGATTTCTTGATATAGCTTAGAATATCTCTTTGAAATTGTAAAAGCGCTAAACCTGTTTCGAATCTAAATTTTCGATTCGGTTCAACAAAATCAAAGACATTTTCAAATCTTCTGAAAATTTGTTGATATCTGTTCAATATTGTGCGGTAAAGACTCGAAATTGTCACGAAATTATAATCGACAGCTTGAAGCTATTACGTCATTGCGTATTGCCAGAACCATTGAATGAAATCTCAGTTGGAAGGGCCTTAAATCTGAGTTTGTCTAATTAAAAGTTTACAGAAATTCGGAATATTAATCACAGAAATTGCATTTCTATTAAATTTGGCTAAAACTTGGATCAAACCAAAACATGTAACTTAAAAATTTCCAAAAATTTAAGATAGGCCAGTTTCGATTCGAATTTGGGTTCCACACATAAGTGTTCTGTACTTAGGACTGCAATTTTCTAAAAAATTTTAGGTACGTTTTGGTACCTTAAAAGACGAAGGCTTTTCCAGGAAGCTTAAATTTAGATAAAAAAGGATAGATTTTGACGATGCTCAGAATATTTTCGGTATCCATTTGGACTGGATAGTTAACTATCCTTTTTTGGGATCCATTGGATATTTTCGACTTAAAATATTTCATTGATCTTTATTCTTCATCCAAAGGAGCTAAAAAATGTGAAAAGGATATTTGAAAAAATGGATCTTAAAGTGGATATTTCGAATATCCACTCTACGGGGATCTTTTTTGTTCTGTGTAGATTCAAAGTTAAGAAAATAAAGCATTTTCATAATTTCCCACAGAACATGATATTTCTTAGTTCGGATACTGCAAAATACGGGTTTTATGATTCGAAACTAGGTTCATAAAGTCAAAAATTAACTGGTGATTGTTTTCAAACTTAAATCTCTTTCACTTTTTTCACTATAAAATAGTCCAATTTGCATCCATGGCTGCCGGCTCTGTTCCTTCCTCAACCGCTTAAAAATCTTTCACATTTTCATTCATAGACATTGTTTAAGGTCTCCTCCTACTTTTGATACTTTCTAAAACTGTTTTACTCTTACATACCTGAATATTCGATGCGAAGTTTATAAACCAAATGATATATGTACCAATACAATAATTAGGTCAACTACCGAACCTTATATATATACAATACATACATATTTATATATATAGAGAGATGATGATGTGCAACATTTTGCTTGCAGTTGTTAAGAATCCCCCCACTCACACTCATATACACACAACAAACACAGAGAACATTGTAAACCGTGCAGCCACACTGAGTTGTAAGTCAACAATAAAGCGCATCTATTTATTAAAACGACCAGCTCAGAGTATTCATTTAACCACAGCACTTGCAGGTCTTCCCCTTTGGGGCGTTAGCTTTACAGTAAGTCTGCAGTCTTTCCCACAAACGGATCACAAATTCCACAAAATTAATAAAAGCTTTATCTATTATTTTATTCTTATCTAAGAGATTGTGGACTACCAAAATTCCAGGTCACTAAAGTTGATTGTGGCTACCGCTTGCCAGTAGTTTGTGTGATTTACAAGAAGTCATAGCCATTATTGGTCTTCCAAGAGATGTATCATTACCAGCAAGGTAAGCAAGAGTGTGGATAAACTTAATTGAAAGTGGGTCGCTAAAAGCTCGAGAAATTTCTCTGTGATTCATATCGAACTGACACTGACAACCCTTATCAGTACTTAGCTTTTTTCGATTGCACCTGGTAGTGGTATGGGTAAGCGATAGCGCGGCGGACTAATCTGCCATCTGGACAAGCACCTGAACTGACAGAATATGTGCCTCTCACAGGCCATAGCCGAAAGCTGAACGTAACACACGCCCTAAACGGAAGTAAAAATAAATATGAGCAGCACTCACTTTCAATATGGTTAGTCATCGCAGTTACTAAATCACAATTCATCCTTGAACCTTCATTATTCCAGGGGACAACAATGGCGTCTATGCCGATGCGGAGGCGGACAAAAGCTTTGCCTTTGATGATCAAAGCATACGCAAGGGTTTCATACGAAAGGTTTACCTCATTTTGATGGTAAGTCTGCTAACCTGGTGTGGTTTCAAAGGTCGATTACCGATCCATCTCTCTGCTTCCAGGTTCAACTCACCATCACCTTTGGTTTTGTAAGCGTTTTTACCTTTTCTACCTCCACCCAACAATGGTGCATGAATAATCCCTGGCTGTTTTGGATTGCTTTGGTGAGTGTAACTCCTTTGTGCTATAAACTCCGGTTTAACTTATTTTCCCCTTTCCACAGGCCGTTCTCATTGTGACCATGATCTGCATGGCTTGCTGTGAGAGCGTACGTCGCAAGACACCGATCAACTTTATCTTCCTGTTCCTCTTTACCATAGCCGAATCGTTTCTGTTGGGCATTATAGCTGGCCAATACCAGGCCGATGAGGTTTTAATGGCCGTCGGAATCACGGCGGCTGTGAGCCTGGGTCTGACACTGTTTGCTCTGCAAACCAAATACGATTTCACCATGTGCGGCGGTGTTTTGGTGGCCTGTCTGATGGTATTCATCATTTTTGGCATCATAGCCATCTTTATACCAGGCAAAGTAATTGGTCTTGTCTATGCCTCGCTGGGTGCTCTGATCTTCTCGGTGTATCTGGTTTACGATACCCAATTGATGTTGGGCGGCAAACACAAGTATTCCATCAGCCCGGAGGAATATATATTCGCTGCTCTCAATCTTTATCTGGACATCATCAACATCTTCATGTACATACTGGCCATCATTGGCTTGGCGCGCAGCTAGAAACGCAGCTAGCAACTTTCGACTAGTAAATGTAATTTATTTTTTTCTACACAATTTGTAAACTAGCTGAGAAATACAGCAGATACCCAACCAGAGACGAGTGTTAGTGTTGGCTTTGATTTGTGCACCGCGGTGTCCAATTAATTAAAACACACGAAAGGCCGTAATGTAATTATGTCCAATCAGCTTCCAATTCCGGGCCTGGAAGTGGGCAAGGCCCACATTAGTTTAGTTGTGTGCTTAGTTGAGTCGGGTGCAGACGATATCAGACGGTGTACACGGTATTATGGATTTTGATGAAGTACTTAAGGAGGTGGGATCTTTTGGTCTGTATCAGAAGATTGTTATATGCTCGGTACTGCTGCCGGCAGCACTGCCGTGTGCATTTCACGCCTACAGGTGGGTCGACCAAAGGAAAGGTCATTTCACCTACTTTTTGCTGAGTTTCTGATCATCTATTCTGTGTAAGAATATCAAAAACAAGGAAGGCTATCAACGCAGTTTTTCTTTTTAGAAAATTGACTTTCTAAACAGGACTATGTGTTCTGTGAGATCGGGAAGAATACGATTGGTTTGGTAATAATTAAAATGTTTAAGGATAAAATCAATATATGTCAATGTAAGGGAGAAGGCGAAGTTAAGCAGATTTCATGTGATGATCTTACGGATAGGTATGTCAGATTAATTGGTGATTCAGTACAACAACAACAACATGTATAAAATTCTGGTTCGAAACTGAAAGGGCTTATCGAAACTTTGGAGCTATACTTATAGAACTCTGCAGCTAATCAAAACTTATAAGTCAAATCCTTGTAAAAGGCTGGTGTGTAATCTTTAAGTACGCGCTTAAAGCAATAGGTCAAGACTACTTTCATTAAGCTAAGTAGCAGAGATTAAAACCGTAACCGAAGCCGTAACCTTTATCCGCCAAAAAACACTTTAAAATTTGTAACCGAAACCGCAACCCAAAAAACGAGAAGTCGTACCAAAATCCAACGAGAAAGAGACAACGCAGCTAACTAAAATCTTTACCTTCCTCGTCTTGATCATACAAGTTCTGAATCGATTTGGGTTTGGGACTAAACAGGTGAGAAACGCGTGCTTGATTAAAATGGTGGAAGGAAAATATTATAATTTCATAAATTAAGATTACGTATTTTCAGGGGTTTGTGTGCCCCCCCCATACCCATCAGTTAGCGTAACGCAGTTTCAAAATCTTGATTCGAAGCTATACTTCTGTATAAGAAATTTGAATTTGGTACATTTACTGAATAAATGAGATTCCTCTAAAAGCACTTAAAATTTGTAACCGAATACGAAAAAGACTCTCTACCAAAGGTTCACAGAAAGGTTCGGACAAAACAAATTTTTTGTGCTAGGGGGTGTACATTTCAAAGGCGAAAACAAAGGCTCTACTTTCATTATTTTTTTTGGATAGTATTACAATTTTGGAGTTACCTATAGAATTCAACTGCACTTCATTTCCTGCATAATTTTCAAACAATTTTTTGTTCAACATGAATTCCAAAATATATAAACTAACTGCGTGTTCATTTTTATCATCAAGCTAAACGAAATTCTGAAATTTTAGGTTGAGCACAAATGCCTTTGACCGTCTAAAAAATTTTCAAAACGCGGGGCAGACACAGTGATAGAGCAAATAGGTTGAATCTTTAGATTGTTTCAGTGTTTCTGAGGTGGACCAACAAGAATTAACAAAAGTCCAGTGCGATTTTCTTTCAAAAACTCAATTCTACACACAAAACATAGAAAGGCTCTGAGAAGGGCGAATTATGGCTCCAAAAACGAGCAATATTTCGAAAATTTATTAAAATCCACATTTCACAAGCGGTTTCCGTAAACCAGACTGTATACATAAAATTTTTCAACAAATTTTGTCAACGAATCGATTGCGGTGTCTAACTCGTCCGATTTCGATTACGGTTATAGTTATATTTTATGGAAAACGGGAATGGGATGCTTGTCCGATTGCTGCACAAGTAAAAAAGATTTAGGCCAAATAAATGCCTTGACTCAAACTGAAATTAATTTCGGGTTTAGTCCCTGCTTTTGGAAGTAAAATTGGAAAAAAGAAAGAGCGCCGCAGGCAAATTTTTTTAAAACGCGCGTGGTAAGGAGTTTATAATACAAAAATCTCGCGATTTTTTTGTCTCAAATTTTCGCAAGCGGCGCTAAAATTGAATCAATTTTTTCAATTAAATAATGAAAATTTGATACAAAAATCAGCGATTTTTATACCCTGTTTTGATATAAGTTTGTGCAAAAGTATGTAACAGCACAGAAGGAATCATCTCCGACCCTATAAAGTATATATATTCTTGATCAGCATCAACAGCCGAGTCGATTTAGCCTTGTCCGTCTGTCCGTCCGTCCGTCTGTCCGTCTGTCCGTCTGTCCGTCTGTCTGTATAAACGCGTCGATCTCAGAGACTGGTAAGAGATAGAGTTTGACATGTTTGGGACATAATGCTATTGTATACTGTACCCAGATCGAGTTTGTTTTAGATTTGGCACGCCCCTCCTCCACCACCTTTTATCGCGAAAAAACGTGGTCTATCTACAAACAGTTTTTAAGATAGACGTTCCACCATTTTGAGTATAGATTATAAGTTATTTAATTACTTAAAATGAACGATTTGCCGAAAAAATGATAAATATCGGAACCCCACCGGTTCGAAAAGTTCAGAGCAAAATTTTTAAGTTTGAACCTAATAAGCATCTATTCTCTACCTGTACAACCATCTACAAGTATAAAAACCGGCAAAAACACCGAAGATATGCAAGTGCGCCTCCCCAATTATTCAAATAAATTTTAAAATATAAGGAGTTTCAAAATAGGAACCACATTACTTGGAACAGGGTATTTTGCTGTCGGGGCACCGACGCAACACTCTTACTTGTTGTATTTAGAAAATATAAGAAAAATTAAACAAGAACCCAAAAAATCATATTAAAAATTGGCGTCTTATTTCCTTATAAAAATGAAACAGGGCCCCAAAAATTAGTTTTTCGGTCTTACTTCATTTCTTCTTTTGAGGACTTATTTCATTTTAAAATTTTATTTAGGAAATAATGCCCCAAAAAAGGAAATAACGCCCCAAATTTTATCAAACAGGGTGGTTTTTGTTTTCTATATAAATTGTTGGGGCCTTATTTCATTTTATTTTTAGGGCCTTATTTCGCAGAGCCCTCAATTAATAATCATTGAAAAACTTTGCGGGATGTGTAGAGCAAATTTTTAAATTTTACCTTCAAGTATAACATAATTTCAAATCAAAAAATGTTGTACACGTCATTTGTATTTTGCTATTGCTTTTAAGCTCTGTGGTTAAATTGCTCAAAAATTTTAATGTATTCTTATTTATTTGACATTTGACAAAAATAATTCACATATTTGTAGATCAAAACCGGAAATTTTAAAAATTAATTACAAGATCTTGGATGACCGCCTCGACTTAAATGTATAATAATTCTAATAATAATTCTTTATAATTCACGGTCCATCGATGAAATTTTTTTCAAAATTGTTTTTAGTTAATTTAGGTCAAATTTACTAATTTGTCTTTAGATGCTTCTTTCTTAGTACAGTATTTTGTATAAAAATATATTCCATGTCGGCTCTACGCCCCACACGCAAAATATTGATAATGCATTTTGTTTGTTTGAAAGAAAGCCGAAAAAATAGTCTCTCAATTAAAATGAGAATGATATTTAGTATTGTTTTTTTTTTAATTCATAGAATTTTATGGGAAAATACAGGCTTTCTAGATTATCATGTGTCGAGCAGTGTGAAGGTAGCCTTAGGTTAATAACTGTAAAGTAACCGTAACCGAGAAAAACAATCCAAAAAACCGTACCCGTTATTTGTTCGTTTGAGCTCCGCTAAGTTGGGAAATAACTAAAAGTGATGTGCTCTACCATTTCATCTAAATAACAGGAAAAATCATTGAATTATTAAACCGACCATGAACATATTCCTTCTAAATCTATGACTTCCCGACCCAAACCCTTTCTGTTAGGAAATAGGTTCGGCTCAAAAACAACACACAAGGGAAAAAACATTCTATAGTTCTGGATCGGTCGGCTCATTATCGATCAAAAAGGTAGATATCACAACTTTGATTGTTCGACCTACAAACTAGCAGCTTGAAATAAAAAATAAACCGATTGCCTTAAAACTAATAGAAACTGATCAAGAAAATGTCTACTATATGGGGTCTGAAATGTTCCTTTTCATGCTCTTTTCAAAATTAATTTAAATTTTAAAAAATGGAACCGTTTTATTTAGTTACACAGAAACAATGTTTTCAAAACTAAGGGTTAATTGTCTGAAGTTCCATATTTCCTAGGGACAAAAGCCGGTTTTCAGCCCGACATGCTAACCGAACCGGTGTTCTTTTGAAAATGCAGAACCTAAATCAGAAAAGGAAAACGGTTCAGATATTGTTTTCGAAAGTTTAAACATTTTTGTTAGAAAGCGCCAGAGATTCTTTGTTAATCTTATAGAGAGGTGGATACACATTTTTCTTGCTTCCTTTTGCTAGGCTAGGCTATCCGACATTTTAATATCTATGTGAAATTTAGATTAATGCCCACCGTATTCGCGGTATATCATAACTGAGTTGATATTGCGAAAAGAAATAATATAAATATTTTCAAGGATTTCCATTTCAAAATAAATTTTAAACGTTATTTTTGAAATTTATAACCACTAGAACCGAACCAAAACCGCGGTTATGAAACGAACCTTTTGGTTAATATGTCTGCATACTACTGAAGCGTATCAATTCATATTGTGTAACTCGGTAAACAATTAAGTCAAGCTTTAGCCAGCTTCAGGTCAAGTTATGTGAGTCATAACTTTAAAAACAGGGCACGTACACAGCACAAAGGAGGCTGGTAGGCTGTACAGCTGTTTCAGGAAACTCCCGGTACTATCATTAGTGGTCTTTGCCCATCGACATAACCGTTTGGGAATTTCAAGGCCGCATTAGTGCAAAAATCGACACCCAACCTTAGTGTCCTTTTATATTATTGGGGGAATTCTCTTCCTCTACTTGCACAAAGGCCAAAATATTTGAGTGCATCAAATGCTTTCAAAAAAGGGATTTTCTTGTTTTGATAAAACTATTTTGGATCTGTTTCTTTTCACACTTTAATCAAGGATCTTCTTTAAAAAAATTTGTTTTTCAACTTTTAACTGTTTTTTTTTCACCCATTCCAGTCAGTTGTTTATAGCAGCCACTCCGCAGCACTGGTGTCGTATTCCCGAACTGGAGCCCTGGTCGCAGGATTATCTACAGTTGGTGAAAAATTTAAGCATTCCCCGGCAACGTCATGACGGCAGCTATGCCGAGTGCTCCATGTATGCGCGCAACTACAGTGATCTGGTGCGTTATCTAGAGTACCGGCCGCCCACAGAGCTCTTGCGTCAGAAAGCAGAACACTTGATCAGTTCGCCGGACTTGGAATCCGCTCAGATAGTGCCCTGTCGGCATGGCTGGCTTTATGATCGCAGCATTTATCCCAGCACAGTGGTTCAAGAGGTGGGTGTGCCTTCACTCGGACTCTCTGTCATTTGTTTACCCTTTGTGCTTTGCAGTGGAATTTGGTGTGCGACCGCAGCTTCTATGTCACCCTGGCTTTGGTCATCTTTGGTGTGGGTGGTCTAGTGGGTAACTATGTGTTTGGTTATCTGGTGGATCTCTGGGGTCGACGTCCTTCCTTTTATGCCTATCTTATGTTGGAGATTGTGGCCTGTGCCGCCAGTGCGTTTGCCTGGAGCTACTATACCTGGCTGGGATTGCGGTTTGTGGTGGGCTTGACGGTGCCCGCTATTTTAGCCAGTCCGTATGTCTTGGCCATTGAGCTGGTGGGTCCGGAACGTAGGGTATTCTGTACCATAGTCTCGAATATAGCCTACTCGTTGGGTCTGGTGGTGCTGGCTGGAGTGGTATATCTGGTGCGAGATTGGCGTGAACTTAGCTTGGCCGTATCCCTGCCGCTATTGATGCTCTTCTCCTGCTTCTTTGTGCTGCCCGAATCGCCCCGTTGGCTGATGGCAGTGGGTCAGACCAAGCGGGCCATACGCATTCTCAAGGTGATGGCCCGAGTGAATGGTATACGAGTTAATCGAGAGTTCATGGACCGCCTGCACCTGCGCTTGGTCTCGACTCAAGCGGCAGAGGCTGCCGCCTTGACACACTATGGCATTGCGGATCTGTTCCGTGGCAGGAATATGCGCAAGAAAACGCTGATCATCACACTGATCTGGTTTGCCAACACAAGCGTATATGTGGGATTGAGCTACTATGCTCCGGCATTGGGAGGCGATGAGATTTGGAATTTCTTTTTGGCCGGTGCTGTGGAATTGCCCACATATTTGCTACTCTGGCCGGGATTAAGCTACTTTGGACGGCGTTGGATACTGTTTATATCAATGCTAGTGGGTGGAGTGGCTTGTGTGGCCACTTTTTTATATCCGGACATTACTTTGTTGCTCTACTGCATAGGCAAAATGGGCATTAGTTCGTCCTTTGTGGTGCTGCCCCTGTTGGCCTCCGAACTGTATCCGACAGTGGTGCGTGGTCTGGGCATGAGCTTTAGCTCGGTGGTGGCCATGATTGGACCGATTGTGATACCCATTATTAATCACATGGTGAGTTGCTCACACAGGCTACCAGCCGGTCCAACCTTCCAAAATTTGTTTCTTTTAAGGGTCAGCAAATGTTGGTGTTACCCTTAATTGTCATGGGTTTACTGCTTATTGTGGGTGGATTTGCCAGTCTGCTGCTGCCGGAGACGCGAGGACGTAATCTACCCCAAACTCTAGAGGAAGGCGAGTCAGTGCCTCTAAGCTGTTGGCTTTGCTGCTGTATGGAGGCAAAACCGAAAAGAAAAGCTTCAAGGGCAAATCCTGCCGAGGTTGTGAGGGGCAAAAAATATCAACGCGTACAAACTGCTCCCGCTGTAACTTGTAAGGTGGTATGCAGTATTTGTAAAAAGGAAATGAGAACATTGTAGTTCAGTGAATAAAGTCTAAGAGGAAATCCAACTAAAACTATTTTAAGGGCAGTTTGATTGGGATTGGGATTAGTTTAAAAATTTTTTAATTTTTCCGGCAGGTACCCTTACATTTTTAAGCCATAGCTGAAATTAGAAACGTTATAGGAAGTAAAGCCGGATAGAAAGAGAAAGGTAAGTGTTTTTCCAATAATCACATAGAATACTGTTTTTAAATCGGTTAAGTAGATTTAATGAGGGAATCAAGCCGAATTGATTTTCGGTACCGAAACTTCTGTTTCGGTAAAAGGTTCTGTTTTGGTTCTATTTGATTTCGGTATTCGGTTCCGTACCGGCAAAATTAACAGACATTTTAAAACTTAAGACCAAACAAAGTGGGTAAGCAAGCTATACACATCAAGAGAGACAGAGCGAGTGGAGAGCGAATTGGCTCTTTTGATCTCTTCCTTGTCAGCTCAACAAAAGCATAAGCAGCCCTCTAGACGTATCTGCAAAAGCTATTCAACGGCCGAATTGGCTAGCGCGTCTTCCATACGTTGAATGCATAAGGTACTGGGCTCAAATCCAGTCAAGCCCGAACAAATTTTTTTTCTGTGTTTTTCTGAAAAACTATAAAACGAGGTCAGGTCGGGGTCGGTCGTTGGAAGGATGGAGAAATATGGGTCGAGGAGAAGCAGCAGGTGCACGCACATATCCAAGGAGTCTTGCCTCCCTCCACTTCCAATCAAAAGAGGTATGTTCCTGTTCCCCATTCCACCCCATTGTGAAGAATCCGCCCACATCAGGTCCAAGTCAAATCAATTTTTTTCCCAGATGAGTTTAAATGTTCTTGAAAACGGAACAATATTACTCAAATCTGTTCTCAAAAAATGGAACAATATCAACTCAATTTGAGTTTTTGCGTTCTCAAAAATTGTTCTAAAGTGAGAACATTGCACTACATGTGAGAAAACCTGTTCATGCATACTTTTTGATAACGTTTGTGCTCATTTTGAGTCCAATGTTCTCGGTTTTTTCCTCTGTGTACGTACAGTAATGATATAAGTAATACTTACTTTTTAATACTGAAAAATTAAGTTCTGAGATAAATCTAAATCATTTTATTCCCGTTTAATAAAACGAATAAAAATTCAACAAAAAATTAATGGTTTAACATTTAAAGTAATACTATATAGTCTTCATTCGTATTTCTTACGTAGTAAACATATGATCTAATAATTGCATTATATGCTCATAAATATTATATTATGTATTATAAGTTTTCAAACTTAATACGTCCACTATATAGAATTCTTGTGATTTGCTCCCAGTAACATAATTGCAGTCAATGTGGTTGAGCCCATGCAACTTCTTAGCGGATTCGTTATAAAGTTTACGCCAGAGAATAGGCGCTCTGCAACTCATGTAGCTGGAACAGAAAAACAACTTTTGAAATCTCATACAATTCTGAAACGTTGTGAAGGATTCTGAACACCAGTTAAGAATGTTTTCTTGGTTCCAGTAGCTTATTTGTTGACACAATTGATGTATTATTATTACCAAGAATCTTTTCTTGCAAAATCACATATGCCTCAACTTCGTCGGCGCAATAAATAAACCATAATTTGAACTGCATTCATAATTTAGGAGTGATTTATCAACAAACGACGAAATTTTTTTTTTTAAATATTTAGTAAAATATCGATACAAGTATTTTTTGCTCAGTACTTAGCGTTACGTTATACCTAAGGTCCAAAAATAAGCGAAACATAAAAAAGGATTGCTTTCAAAAAGGATTTCTCTAGCTTTACTATTTCGTTATTTCATTTATAACTAGCCTTTGCTACCATTTTACCATACTAGTGTGAAGTATTAGGTTTAAGAGTACTCTTGGTGCGTCTTTATCCTATCAATAATGAATCAGTGTTCTAATGTAAGATTTAATGAGAAAATGTGGAAATTTGGTGTGTAGATGGTGTTTTGCTAGAGTCGCGGTGAGTTGGATGTCCTTGGGTAAAACTCTCTTTAACCTTCCTTCCTTGAAGCAATTCCTTGGACTTCTGCGTTTTCTTAGTAATCTTTTAGCCATATGGTATGGCAATATTAGGTCGGACATTTTATGTATGTAAAAATATCAGGCCATACTGATACCCTCTAAACGATGCGTTGCCCAAAATGCATAACAAAATTTTTTTTTCGAAAAATAATTAGTGTTAGGGTCTGCGATTTGCATTCAAAGATTATTACTCATACGTACTGTTGCCCTTGCCTACATTTTTAGTTCTTAATTAGTTGGCGTAGACTTGGTATGAAGTCATAACATTTGACAAATAGGTAACATGACCATTGAACATTTTTTTCTAATATATGCCTATATACTCAGGTAAGATAAATTTTTAGTTTGGTACAGCTTTGAAATCTGAATACGTTTGGAAAGGCATCTTATTTGTATGATATAGTTTCTATTTATGTGAAATATCGTACCAAACTTAAAAATTATCTTATCTGGAGTATAGGCCTATAGCCAAGACAATATAAAATAATATTTACTAAATATTATATATGCATTCGAAATAGTAATATTACTTCGAAATTTCTACTATTTCTACGCTGTTCACTTCTAGATAAAGATTTACACCAAAGGCTATCAGGATATCTTTGAAGTAAGGTCCCACACGAACTGAAGTGGTGCTGCGCATCACGGTTGCAGCCGTTCCCTATGAATAGTCTATTTTTACTTCGTGATGATTATAAATTGACTTTGATACAATGATTCCCATTATTTCAGGATAGGCAAAATACAGGGCATTTGTATATAAATCAAAAAATCTTTTATTTATTATTGTAAATTCATTTCCATTCCCCTGAAAGTAGTCTTCTCGACTGCATTATACTTGTGCCAAAGCTTTTTACAATTTTAAAAGCATGCTGCAAAGTCTTCTTCCGGCATTGTCTTGAATTCCTCCTTCGTTTCGGGCTCTATCTCTTTTATCAATTTAATTCAATTTAATTTGGAGCGGTCTCTTGAGTTCAGCGAATTGCCCATGGTAGCCCAAATGCTCACTCAAAGTGGTTTCCACTATTATGTCGGTAGTATCTGACTAGAAGGCCCAGTTCGTTCATGGGGACATGGCCTTAGTTGGAACCGCGCCTGGACTCCAACCTGCAATCCACACAATTAATCGCACTTTCTGGAATGGACAGTCTTAAAAATTTAGTCCCGAGCGTTAATAAAATGCATCTCTTCATTGAAATGGGATCGCATCGTCAAAATTAGGTCTTAGCTCTTCCGATCAATAACAATAGTGTTACAGCGAAAATATACTGAAATGACCTTACCCCACGCTGTAGGAGTTAGAATGTGTATATATTTCTTCATACTTGTTTTCTCCTTAACACCCTCAAATCTGAAGCCAGCGGTTCAAAACCGCTTTTGCTTTTATACCTCACTTAAAATATAACTGCGACGGATCGCCCGATTGTTCATATTCCCATCAATTTCTCTGGTAGCGACGAGAGGAATCTAATACATTTTGATCAATGGCCTGACTCCTTGCTTAACGCGATGGTGCTGAGAAATGCGGTTTGTTGCATTCGGCCTTTTCCTTTTTGAGAAATTCGTACTTGAACATCACTGGCCTTCATCTATTTTATTTCTGCATTTTCTTAAAACTTATTTTAAAAGTTCATTTACTCCTCGCTGAACGGGGTTGTCCCAATGAATTTGCATACCGCCCTGACGAGCTAGCGCGCGCATTTCTGCACACTCCGACAATCTAGCATTTTTTTTGCCCGTCAACATAATTTGACAACCTTAACATAGGTGCCCCCTACAAGTATGCTCTGTTTTCTTTGGTGCCAGATTCAAAAATATTTTTAAATTCTTATATAAATATAAATTTTCATGTTTCACAATTTTTGGGCCAATAAATATGAGAAAGGTGAATCGCTAGCATGGATCAATTTTTGACTGTGATATGCGACACTAACTCGCTTATTGTTTCATCAAAATAATTTTAAATTTTAATTTCATGTACAAGAGTATCTAACTCTGACTGGTGCATTTTGTAGAGTCTGCAGATGTGTTCTCCCACTTAAGCCAACTCTAAATGTTAACTGTGGGCTGTAAGGGTCTTCAAGGGTCTTCGGTGCCAAAGGCAAACGCCAGAAAGAATATATATTCTTGATCAGCACTAAGAGCCGAGTCGAAATAGTCATGTCCTTCTATTCACATGTCCAGCGGTCTGTCTGTTTGTCCGTCTGAGGCGGCGATCGGCGTCTTCGAGAGAGAGAATCATTTGGAGGATTTATAGACCTTTAAAAGTTGGCGATGGATTCCGCACCCGAATCAATCTCGAACTGTATGAGCTCTTTGGGGATCCTAGTCTAGTCAAGCGCATAAAACAACAGAGCCTGCGCTGTTTAGGACATGTCAACCGGATGGACGAAAAAAAGGCGTACTAGACGAAGGCGGATGAATATGGAGGAAAAGGCAAAGTGGGCTCGCGAGGAACAGAAGGGACTGGTGGGCAGTAATAGCAGTGGGCGAGACCGTCAGGCATATGTTATACAAATATCGAGCCAAAAGAGAAGTCCAAAAATCCAAAAAGCAGCTAGTGCTGCTAAGATACCTGTTAAATTGCTGAAGACTGGCGAAATATTAGTAACATCTTTACTTCCAAAAAGGAAACTTCAACATGCATTTTGTCAACCATTGAAAATAAATACTATATACGTCATTTTAATGCCCGTATGAGGTATTTCCCAATTTGCGGGGGAGCCAATATTAAAAACAAAAGAGTCAGCAAAGCTAACCTCGTCTGTGTCGAAGTTTAAATACACTTGAAAAAGCTCGCTTCAACGGTTAGTGATTTTGACCAAACTTCTCAGATCAGATTAAAAATATATAAGATTAACAACGACAGAGTTTAAGAGGGCACATATAGAAAAATCAATTTTTCCGAGCCGATACTTTCTATGGCAGCTTTTGTGACAAGCGCTCTAAGTTATAAGTTCACGTAGAAACAGACAGACGGATAGGCTTAATTGACTCAGTCGTCATGTGATCGAAGCATAGTACATATATACATTATGTGGCTCGGAGATGATGCCTTCTAAGCGTCGCAAACCCCTAGCTCTTACCGTCTCAGACAGACAGACCGCTCATGTGGATAGAAGGACATGACTATTTCGACTCTGCTCTAAGTGCTGATCAAGAATAAATATTCTTTCTGGCGTTTGCCTTGGCACCGAAGACCCTTACAGTTAACATTTAGAGTTGGCTTAAGTGGGAGAGCACATCTGCAGACTCTACAAAATGCACCAGTCAGAGTTAGATACTCTTGTACATGAAATTAAAATTTAAAATTATTTTGATGAAACAATAAGCGAGTTAGTGTCGCATATCACAGTAAAAAAAATTTGATCCATGCTAGCGATTCACCTTCTCATATTTATTGCCCAAAAATTGTGAAACATGAAAATTTATATTTATATAAGAATTTAAAAATATTTTTTGAATCTAGCGCCAAAGAAAACAGAGCATACTTGTAGGGGGCACCTATGTTAAGGTTGTAAAAAAATATGTTGGCAGACAAAAAAAATACTAGATTGTCGAGGTGTACTTAGAAATGCGCGCATAACTTCGCTCAAACGGTATGCAAATTCATTGGGACAACAACCGTTCAACGGAGAATTAAATGGGCTTTTAAAATAAGTTTTAAGAAAAATCGCACAGAATAAAATAGTGAAACCAGTGATGGTCAAAGTACGAATTTCTCAAAAAAGGAAAATGCCAGATCTGTAAGCCGCATTTTCTCAGCCATCGGGATAATACCAGTCAAACCGTTGATTAAAATGTAATAGATTCCTCTCGTCGCTACCGGAAGTGATAAGGATATGAACAATCGGACGGTCCACTCGCGAGTTATACTATTTAAGTGAGGTACAAAAAGCAAAAAGCGGTTTTGGACCATAACTTCAGATTTTAAGGGTGTTAGGAGAAAACCAAGTATGAGGAAATGCTATACTCTGACTAGCCCAACAATATGTACTGGGTCTCGTGAAAAGTATGTTTCCCCAGATTTTTTTTTTTTTGTAACACTGTGTAATACATTCGATTCCTACTCCATATTTGTTTGTTGCTCGATTAAATTCAAATTTAACCAACTTTTTAAATGATACGGACAGTTCGTCAACGAAATTTCGATTCAGTGAACGTGTCGTATACGTAATACTTGTGGAAACTTTGCACGCTTTTCAGAGAGGTTAAAACATGATATAAAATTTTTTGATTTTTTATTTAATTATAAGTAATTGTTTTAGATGGTATCATTAACTTTTTTATCGACGTCCACCCACGCACATATTTTAGTTTGCTACCAAAAAACAAATCAATCATAGTAAGTTAAATGCACTTTACAATATGCGAGATTTTCTTTCAAGTGTCATTTTACATAGGGGTGCTTAAATTTTGAGATTCCTAAAAAAGGTAAAAAAATATGTCATCGTGTAAGGGACGTATTATTATTGTTTTTTTGCATTACAAACCGGTTCGCCTGAACCGAACCCCTAAGAACCGGTTCGGTTCGGGTTTTTTGGGTCCGACGAACCGGACCATGAACCGAACCCCTAATGTTTTTGACTCCTCGAACCTGAACCCGGACCGGACCGCTTTTTAAAAAAATTAGGTTCGGTTCAACATATTATGTAGTTCTTCTAACGACACTTACAGTGATATATAGAAATTGCTTGTAATCTCGTTCTCCAATCCTGCGACATTTCTCTAGGTCAGATTTATACTATCAACGTCAATAATGAAGCGAATATGGATCGAGCAGGAGAACTTTTGAATGACAACTGCAGAGCAGAACAGGAATGCAACTGATGCTCATGTGCATCAAACGCATTTCTTGATTTGGACTATGACCATGTAACCTCAATAGATTTCCTGGGGACTCTGTAATAACAGTTTGTTGTGCTGCAAAAACTCTAAAATTTAGTAAATAACGAATTTTTTTAGAGAATTTTAGTTTGACATTAGTACACTACTCTATAGAGTTCCCATACTTCTGCGTACTCACACTATATAAAATCTTTTGCTATGATAAAAAAAAATTGCTCTATTGACTGTGTGACGCGAAGATGAGCGAACGTTTACTAACAATTAAAGATTTATGTATTCAGAGTTCTTTAAAGAAGCTCCACCTAAAATCGTTTGAATTGAAAACTTCAGGATTCACAATAACTACTACTGTACTAAGTGATTTTAAATCCTCTGGCTTTTCTTTTCGATAAACGTTCTTTTATTATAAGCTCAGTGCCAATATTGGCTAAAGTGATCTTAGCCCCGAGTTTTTCAACTTTGTTAACTTCTTCTGAAGCTCCAAAAAATTAATTCTTAAAGAGATTCTTAATTCACTTTTAAATGAATCAACTTTTGATTGCAAAGAAGAGAAGTTTATAAAAACCATAGAAAGCAATGAACAAATATCAAATATAAAATCTGTAAATGATGTTATAGATTCCTTCGACAATTGTGCAAGAGAACATACATCGTCAAATCTTTAAAAAATTTGGAAATATAAAATTGCCTTAACTATACTTGCTGTTCCAGCAACTCAGGTATCAGGTTAAGAGGTAGTGAAGGTAGGTAAACACCTCCTAGAAGATATAATGCTCATTAACTTAAACTTAGCAGTGATCAAAAGTTGTAAAAGTTAATTGAATTTGATAACTACAGTAGCATTATTGAAGTATAGAATATTATTTGAACATATTAGTATTTATAAACGGAAACTATTCTGTTCAAGTTGTTGTTCAAGTGAACCGAGGTTCGAACCAAAACCTTAGGTTCAGGAGTTCCAAGAACCGGTCCGCGAACCGAATCTTTAGTTTTACAACGGGTTCGAACTCCCGGACCGAACCTTCTGCAAAATTTTAGAGGTTTACACAGCTGTTGTTGTTGTAGTTGTTTTTGCTTGATAAGTAGCCGCAAATTGTATTTGTTTATTTCTAAAGGAACGTTCAAGAATTATGACGCATTCACAAAAACTTAAACTTATGTATTGACAATTTGGCAACTGGCTTTGTTTTTGTTCTGGAAACGAAGAGGAAGAGCAGCAGCTGAGCTTAAAAAGCCGAAATTCAATGTCAACAAGTTTTCGGCCCCCCTCGCTTTGCCAACCAAGAGGAAAGGGGCGTTGCTGGGCAGTCTCACACAAACGCACACACACACACAAGTACAAGTCCCCCTGTGTTGGTTATGCAAGCCCAAAATAAATGCCTACAATTACGTTTCTTTTACAGTTCTTTTTTTAATGTATGATAAGAGACTAAAAAAATAGTTTACAAATTATAAAAATGTTTTTAACAATTTTGGTACAAAATTCAGAACAGAACAGAATATTCCCAGATCAGTGATAGGCAAGGGGGTTGGGGATTACATAGAGGGGGGGAAATGCTAAAAATATATTTCCTTCTTTTACTCTCTCTCTCTCTCGCGTTCTCAAACTGGCAATGTTTTTGCTCTGGAGTGTTTCCGTTAGCCCCTTCTGAATTGTAGTGAATGGAAAACTGTAAATATCTGTGTGTGAATGTTGTGTGGGAGGCATGAATGTGTTTGAAAGTTATTTGTATACATGCAAGTCTATATGTATGTCTGTTT
>JAEIFU010000991.1:0-86651 GCA_018904235.1 Lordiphosa stackelbergi
ACTGCTGGGCGGGAGGTCGTGGGTTCGATCCCGCCTCTGAACATCTAATAAAAAAGTTTTTTTTTTTTTCTTTCTTTAGAAACTAGCTTTTACACATACGGTCACCTTCACCCAGCTATTGGTACCAGCTGTGAAGTAACTAGCCATGGAAAAGCAATTTCTCAACTTCCTTTCTTCGTCGTTAATTGTCCGGCGTCCCTTTCTTTTGTGCGAAAAATTTAAAGCACACCCCACACGCCAAGAGATGAGAGAAACCTTGGCTTTCGGCCCGTTGGAGGAGCTATATAGCCAATTTTACCTTTTTACCTTTTTATTACTGGATAAAACAAATATAAATAAAATGAGTAGAAAATTTTTTACTGATACTTATGTTGCAGGAACAGCTAATGCAACAAATGCGACATTTTTAAGCTCTTTATATAGATCGTTTTTCCAAAACTTTAATGCATGGAGATTGCTTTTTATCTTTATCAGAAGATAAACATGGTAATGAATCATTAATTTATTTATTTACCATTCTTAAAGCTTTTACTTATTAGTTTCTTCTGAATATTATAAAATAAAGCAAAATGTTTCTTTGCAAGCTGTTTTTTATTCCCAGGCTTCTTGGTATGACATTTATAGAAGATCGGAAAAGAATGCATAATAGAACATATTTTTTGAACCGAATCCTTTTTAACTATTTTTTGCACCGGTTCAGGTTCGGTAAAATTCCGGAGTTCAACTGCAAACCGGTTTGCAGCCTGACACCAAATGCAAAGGAGGTCCACTTGACACCCACCACCTATTCAACTACATAAATGCACCTAGCTCGAACACTTATCCAAGACAGTGACCACACGCGGTTGAAAAGATATAAAAGCCCAGCTACCAATGTGAGGACAGTGCTATCAACCATGCTAATAAATAATTCCTAAACCCCATTTGGTTGTTTGTAAGTTTATGAGACAGATGGTGCCATCAGAAAGATGAAATATCTGCCATTAGTGGTCAAACGGGCTGTAAATAGAACTATCGGGGGTGACACAGAGCTTTTTAGAGATTTCTACGTCGGCTGGTTTGTAAATCTCTCGATCTTTGGCGATTTTTACAAAATGTTAGCTCTCATCTTTTTTAACCAGCACCAGATGTTGTAGCTGTGTGTTGCTAGTTTAAATGTGCTTGTTAAACGCGAACTTGAAGTGATAAAAAAAAACTGGATATAAGGACTTGCTACCTGAAGCTACTAGCACAGCACGCCCTCGCCTATTGATGATAAGAGCAGAAATGTCGTGGGAACAATTGAAAGCGCAACTGTTATTACTTTCCGACTGTTATAGTCAGTGTATATTGTTGTTAGTGTTTGTACTCCCTTTTAGTTTTCTTCTTTTGACAATCATTTACCCCACACAGACTTTTATTTGGAATTTCGCGTTCAAATTTAAAAATTTTCTTTCATAGTGCATATATAACTAAACGAACTTAGATCTTTAGGATATGTGGTCTTGGCTATGTCATGTCACCGGCGTAGGTAGTTATATATATATAAGTAAGCATGTTAAAGGCTATCTTTTTCATTCACATTCAGAGGAAGAGAGTAACTTGAAAAAGGCGATCGCGCAAACAACAACAATATGTGCGAATGCCTACGTTTTCATACAAACAAACTGTCATTATTAATAAGGGGAAAGATGAGAAACACACAAACAAACTGGCCTTATTAATAAAGAAAAGATGAGGAACGAGAAAGAGACAACGCTGGTAACTAAAATCTTTACCTTTTTCGTCTTTCACGAATATAACCCATATATTTGTTTCTGTTTCGTAACTGATAACTTGACAAAGGGTATAGGGTTACGGTTATATAAAAATAGCTTTGTTTCGGTTACGGTTTCGCTAACAAATTTTTTAAGTGTTTTTAGCGATTAAAGGTTAAAAGTTTCGGTTTTAATCTGTGATGTAAATTGGAACAAACTTAAACATTTTATTCATATTTGTAAGAACAAAGATAATCAACGCGTTGACCACATTCTTTGCTCTTCCCCAGAATCATGAAAACAGCATCTAAGAAATTATGTTCATAAGTTTAAGTTAATTATTAGTATATCTTCCAGTAAACGTTCCAGAGCCAGTATTGATGGCTCTTTGGCTAAAAAAACGCTCGACAAATACTTTTGCTTCAGGAACAGCTAATGTAAATAATTCAAAATTTTTAAATTCTTTACAATGTACTGGTCCCAAATGCCAATAATTTTGGCAGAATTCAAATTTTATACCCTTGGAGAGGGTATATTAAAATTATCCGGATGTTTGTAACCCACAGAAGGAAGCATCTCCGACCACATAAAGTATATATATTCTTGATCAGCGTGACGAGCTGAGTTGATATAGCCATGTCCGTCTGTCCGTCTGTCCGTCTGTTTCTATGCTATCTCCTCCGTCAGTTTTAAAGCTATCTCAACCAAACTTTGCACGAAGTCTTTTGGTATAAATACGCTGCACATTTGTCGGAACCGGCGGATCGGATGGACTATATCTTATAGCTGCCATAAGAACGATCGGTTGAATAAGTAGTTTTAGTGAGAAAAACTTTTTTGTTTTCAATGCTATCGCTACCAACCCTCGTATTTATAAGTTTTTATGCTCTCACTTAATTTCAGCAAGTTTATGCCAATCGGGCAACTATATAGTATAGCTGCCATACAAAGATAGATCTGAAAAAATTTTTGTAAAAAACTTTTTGTTTTCATGCTATCGCTCCCAAACTGTTACTGATTAATATGATATGCTAACACATAATTCTGTCAAGTCTGATCCAAATCGGATGACTATAGCATATAGCTGCCATAGGAATATATCGGTCGAGAAAATAGTTTTAGTGTAGTTCAATGGTAGCGTGTTTACGTTTCAGTTATAAATATGATCTGTCTCAACACAATTTTAGAGAGTTTGATAAAAATCGGATGAATATTACGTATTGCTGCCCTATAAAAAAACGGCCGAAATATATCATGCTCAAGGGTATATAAATTTGCGAGCCAAGTTAGCTTTCCTCTATTTTTTCTATAAAATATTATCTAGGGCAGTTAAAAATCATATTAGTGCAATTATCAGATGTTCCTTCCACACAAACTTTGACTTTGTTTGTCTTGCACATAAGAGCATATTTCAAATCAGTATATAATAAAATCTACGTCGAATATTGAAGTAAATCAAAATGGAAAACAAAGTTAAGGGTATATGTATATTATAAGTGTTATCACGCATTCCCTGTTTTACGTGATTTGCCTTTGTTTATATGTGTTTTTGTAAAATGATGTTTTTAGCAATTCTAACCTTAAACTTGTTGTGTTCCGTGGAATAAAAGTATGTTGGATTGACGTGGATTGACGGAACTTTAAACGCTATATTATTCTTCAATATGTACATAACACGAGGATATTAATCTTTTTGACCCCTTTTTGCCCCTTTTGCAAAAATCGACTTTGTTCAGACAACATTTATTTGAGTCAAGGCGAAATGCTTAAGTTTTGGCTTGCAAATGGTCGCCAAACCGAAACCTTAACTAATTTTGTGCTGCAGAAAAGTAGCAGGAAACACACAAAAAACAAGGAGGAGTCGATAAAAAAGAAAATAACAATTTTTTGACTATGTTAATGTTTATTAAAGCAAATGCTATCGGATGGTCTCAAGATTTAAAATGCAGTATCAAAGTTGGCTTGCATCTCGATTGCAAATACAATTTTAACCAGGTGAATTCTTTGAAAATGTAGGACGCCCACGATTATGCTATGAAGGGAGCTCTCGCTTGAAGCGTAGATTAGCTGCCACGGTTTCAGCAGATCATGGTGAAAATGAAAATCTTCCTATCCATGTAGTTGCAAAAAAGGCGCATTAAAAAAAGAAGGTAAATGTGTTTGGGTGGTCAGGGCGGGTGCGGAGGGGGTTGGGGTGATTTACCAGATTGTTTATTACAAAAATTATATTTACATTTAAGATTTATGGGAGGTATTTTAGAATTTATTGTATTCAAAGACATTGGCATATATGGGGCGGCACAGAGGGCGTTGTCCGATCGGTCTAAATTTTTTCTCAGTCTTTACATATGCTGTGACCATAAAGTGTACCAAGTTTAGGTCTGTAACTACATTTTTCTAATTTCTGCCAAAATTTTGGACATTTGGACCAGTGTGCAATGATTGTTTTTCCAAAAAACCTGCAAATCTTTGAATTTGTTCGTCACTTTTTTCTTGATTCCAGCACCTTGTCTAAATTTTCCAATTTATTTTGATCCGTAGATGAACATGGATAAAAATTATTAATGCTTTTAATTATTAAATCCTTTTGACGATTATATAATTCAGCAATATTTTTCTAGGGAAGCTGCTTGTATTCTAAGAACCTAAACCTAAAGAACATAAAAAAACTATATGTTTGCTTTTACGTATATTGGAAAATGGCAAAATTCACTTTTATAGCAGCTTAATTCAATTGAAAAGATAGTTTTGAACCGAACCGTTAAAAAAACCTTTTTGGTTTCGGTTGTAGTTCAGGTTCTGGAGGAAAAAAATTGTTTGCTTCCGGTTCAGTTTTGGTTCCGACTTTCTAAAAATCGCAGAGTATCCGGCTAAGGACTAAGAGTAATCCTGCTTTTTACTCTGTGGCTACATTTGTCGTCTTTATGCCAAAAATGTGGCCATCCAGCCCAGTATGCACTGCTACTACTATACATAAATGTGATATTTGTGTGACCAGAGCATTTTGCTTATGTTTTGAATTTTTTAAATAAAACTTAATTTGGTATTTGAATTATTGAAAACAGAACAAACGAAAGTTGATTAAGTTGGCCGACTTACGACATTGAACCGGCCAACAACAAACTCCAAACACTAACCCTGCGTGGATTAATTAGATTGTTGTGCTATTTGTATATCCATTTGTGTACGTAAGACCCTCGTAACTTTATCATTATACAATATAATATGGGCGTTCGTTTTAATGATAATTATTTTTCGTTTTATGCTTTTGTTTAGGCAAATGCCAGACACCCCCTCCCTTTGCTTAAGCTGGGCCATGACTGAATAGGGGACAGCGGCGTTTCATTTCTAAACATAACACTCTATTCGAGGCGATAACAAATTTGTTTGTTATTTTCTAGCTATTTTTAAGGAAAACATGATAATTGAATGGTTCGCAGTATCTTGGAAAGTTTGAGTTGATGGCCTAAGCTAATGCTGTTAGTAGCAACAAGTGTCATATCGATTATTAAACATTTATATGTATATAAACATACATATATAGAGTAAAATTGAGGGTAAAGCAACAAATTAACCTTGGTTGACATGAAGAAAGAGACGAAAACATACAAAACAAAATCTTTGGGCGTGTGCAGCGGCCGCAAAGAAGTCTTACGAAAGACTGCAAAGAGAAAGAAATAACAAGCAACGCTTTGGCTTTACATTTGGCCGTAAATGAATCAATCAATTCACATGCGACCTTTTTTGAGTTTAATTGAACATTCGGGTTCGAGGGAGGTTAGCGAAATAATTGATTTAGACGTTTTGCAATCTCTGATAAGGCCAATTAGGAGTGTTATGGAGTATTTCCACAACAGTACAGCAACACTGGTCTGACTATTACTACATCAATTTTTTTTTGTTTTGTCAATGAATGGATTTTCAGCATTATTAACACTTGCAATTTGTAAAGCACACACACACACACACACTGACTGCCAATGCAATTTGGATTTAATGCCTTTGTTGAATTTTATCAATTTAAATTTGTGTACTGCATTTTACACACACACACAAACAGCCATAAAAAAAACTTGGCGTTCCTGTAGAACCAAAACGAAAAGCCCAGTTTTTCCATTTAATTGGAAACAAATTATAAGTTATGTAACTTAGGTTTGACTTACATTTGTTAAGGATTTGAGCGGAGTACACTTAAACACTACTTTTAAAACAAGGGGCTGGCGAAAACTTAATTATTTAATGTAAAAATTCGATTTTTTCTTCAGCAGCAAAAACCAGTGTGACCGTAAATGACAAGCAAGAATATACTGATTAAATGCACAGCAAAGGGAAGGTATATCGACTATGTGATATCGATGGTGATTGATTTATACGGTCACACTGGCTGAGTTAACTTGTTAAAAATGTCTTCTGATGTACCCAGTGAGTGGCGGGAGCTAAGAATTAAACCCATTCCCAAAAAGGGCAGGGATCTTGAAGTTCTAAGCAATCACAGACCAATTTCTCTTATATCGGTTTTGGCTAAAACTATGAATGCCCTAATTAAAAACCGCTTAGATAGCTTTTTCGAAAAGGAGAAAAAGCTTCCACAAAACTCGGTTTTGCTTGTCTTTTTGGACATTATGGATGCATACAATTGTGTCTCCTTGCAGTTTCTTGAGATCATCCTCCGCTGTGAGAGTGTTCCGTCAATATATGCTAGATGGATTGTTAACTTTCTGTCTAAACGAATTCTTCGTTTACAAGGAAGTTTTTTGTCGCCGATACTTTTTAATCTTTACTCAAAAAGACTTCATCAAATAAAGGATGCAAATACAGATGTTTATCAGTTTGCTGACGATTTTGTAATCTTGGTTAATCACAAAAATCCAATGGAGGCAGAAAACATCATGCATGAAAAACTGACAAATTTTCACTTACTTTGTTAAGACTTAAATCTCAGTTTTAACCCTGCGAAGTCTGCTTTTATGTTTATGTCGGCAAATAAAAAAAGAACCGTTAATGTTAGTGTAAACGGTGCTAAGATTGAACGTGTTTACAGCTATAAAGTCCTTGGTAGGATTTTAAAGGCAAATCTGTCGAACACAGATCATGTTGACAAAGTAAAGAAAGACACCAAGTATATAGTATTAAATCTGGGTTAAGACCTAGAGTTGCTGTCAATGTGTTTAGAAGCTTTGTAAGGTCTAAACAACAGTATGCTGCCTCCACTTTTTCCAACTTAAATGTTACTACCAAGAAAATGATTAGCACAGCACAGCTTTCTGTGCTAAGAAGATGTGTTGGAGTCACTCCGAGCACTCCCCGAACTCACCTCATCTATGTTTTAGCGGGAGTACTGCCCCCCGAATTCAGATTGACGCTACTCACGGCTAAAGAGATTCTGAAAATTATGAGTACAAATCCTGTAGTTTTTAGCAGGACAAAAAGTCTGTTAAGGGACTCTAGCTTTTAAAGGTGCTATAACCAGTTTTTAGATATTTTTGAGTCTACACTACCTGGCAATGATTATAAAACAAGTCAAAAATTAGAAATCATCAGCAAGTCTTTTCTACAGAGCAAAAACAACACATCTATGGAGCAGATTAGTAGCGAATATCACTGTTCAATTGCCTTTCGCAAAGACTTTTATTTTCTTATACTTTCTACCGATGCCTCTTTATCTCATGGCATGGTGGGAATGGCTGTGGTTGATATTTCAAACAATTTAAAAATAATGTATAAGACTGACAAAAACCTATCATCTGTGTTCGCTGAGTTGTTAGCTATTAGTTTGGGAGCGATAGCATTGAAAACAAAAAAGTTTTTTCATACTAAAACTTTTTTCAGATCTATCTTTTGTATAGCAGCCCCCATACTATATAGTTGCCCGATTTTCATAAAACTTGCTGAAATTATGTAAAAGCATAAAAAACTTATAAATACAAGGTTTGGTAGTGATAGCATTGAAAACAAAAAAGTTTTTCTCACTAAAACTACTTTTTCAACCGATCGTTCCTATGGCAGCTATATGCTATAGTCATCCGATCCGGCCGGTTCCGACAAATGTGCAGCGTATTTGTACCAAAAGACTTTGTGCAAAGTTTGGTTACGATAGCTTTAAAACTGACGGCATAGAAACAGACGGACAGACGGACAGACGGACATGGCCTATATCAACTCAGCTCGTCATGCTGATCAAGAATATATATACTTTATGTGGTCGGAGATGCTTCCTTCTGTGCGTTACAAACATCCGGACAATTTTAATATACCCTCTCCAAGTGTATAAACACGGGATAGAAATGACTCTTTATAAAAAGTGATGGCAATGGTACCATTTTCTCCCGACAAAAGTATCTTTTGTGATCAGAAAACGAGCGCATTTATGACTATTTTAATCAGACAGAGGACTCGAAATAAACTCGAATGTAATCAGAAATTTCATAAAATGTTGGCTGGGTAACTCAACAGAAATCGAAATTAAATAGGAGAGTTTAATAACACAAGGCAAAAAAATTTAACTTTTACCTGTATATTGAAGGGATAAAGGTGATTCTAGATGATTTGATTTTTTGATTAACGTCACGATTTATAGTAATTTGAGCTTAAAGTTGAAAAATTCTTATTTTGAATCTTTTTAGACGCATTTGTGGGGAACTAATACTTTAGTTTTGACTCTCTCTAATAATTTCGGAAAATACTACTACTTAACTTTGAAATAATCAATCGCAAACAATTCTACGATTTTTTTTAATGAAGATATATTTAGGAGTATTCGACCCTCACTTGAGTAACGGAATTGTTGAGTTGATGAATTTTCACGACGTTCAATTATGAACAACATTTTTCAACAAGTCTGTTGAATTAAAAGCTTTTTTAATAATTATTAATATTTATGCTTATAAAACGATCAAGTAAAGCATTACTAACTGACCAACCTTTAAATTATATACACAGTGGTCGCTCCCAGACGACAAAAATCAAACACCAAATCAAAATTTTACACTTTTGAAGTATGTCTATCATATCATAAATAAATAATCTTTTGAAACAAATTTTTTCTGTGTGACCATTCGCTCTTTTGTAAAAATCCCATAAATTTAAATCATTTTGCTACACAATTTAGTGCTTTGTGTTTTGTCACAAAGTGACCTAACATTTAAAAGTTTAAAAATTTAACAAATAAAAAGTTACAATAACTTTTTAATGATATGGATAACGTTCGACCAGGTGTTAACTATGATTTGAATTATTTAACAATTTGGATATTGTGGTTTATCTTTTAAAACAAAGCAAAATCAGAAATGACCTTTTTTGATTGTTTTTCGTTTACTTTTTGTACTTTCACTTAAGCTTTTAGTTGTGATGCCGATCGATTCCGATGCTCATATTTATTATCATTTACTGTTAATAATAATTGATTAAAATAGTAAAAGAATCAGCTGCCCGGAGCTGCCTGGCGTCAAAATGTTTTGATCCGCATGCAGCAAGTATTTGTGTTTTGTTGTATGTGTATTTCATGTTAAGTGCTCTTTTATGTGTTTGTTATTGTTACAAGTATAGTAAATGACAAATTGATTTTTTCTTAATTTATTATTAAATGTTTATTTTTGGCAATCATTTATAATGCACCATTTCGTACATATTAGTGTTTCGAAAGTGTTGCGCCTAAATGGCACTAATGCTAAAGAGGTCGGAAAATCGCCGATTCGATACTTTGCAGATTTAGAAGAGTTGCAGAATTTTGACTTTGCTGTCTGCAAATAATTTTACATCCGGTGTCAAAGCTGCAATCGTACCAATTTGACTGTTATGCAGAAGCATTCGGATTGGCTTGATTTGAAGCTCTCTTTCACAGTGACAGAAAATCAAATCAAACTTTAATTGACGCAAATGGTTATGAATATGCGGCATATATGATGATGGATGCCAATTCAACTTAAAACCACTTATTCGACGTTCTATTAAATCCAAAACTTCATATAATATTTTACCCAGTTACGATAATGTTCTGCAAGCTAAAACTCACATTTTTTTCAGAGAACTAGCTGCTTTCATCAAAAGTAGTGGGATTGAGATATAATTTTATTTTGTTTAAATTTCTTGTAAAGTAAGATACGCTTTTAAAAGTATCATAATACCCACCAGTTTGTCTCATGATCCGGAAGATAAAAACGTTCTGTGCTTAGCTGGTTTATAGCTAAAGCTGAAACACCATTGTTGTTATAAAACCTGGTCATACTAAATTCATCATAAACTGCTGTATCTGGCCTAAAAAAAAAATGTCTTCGGCTTTAACAAAATGTTTCAATTTGGCCAAAGCTGTGAGAAACCTTACATTTCGAACTTTACTTTCCGCAACCCAACCACAATTGCCCAACTGCAGGTAAGCTAGCAGCTGAGAATTCTCCACTTTAAGTCAAATTTCGCTTTGTTGTTTTTTTATGTAATAACGGAGCAGCGCTGTGGCCGCTCTGTACACGCCGCAGCATGTGCAGCAAATCCACTCGAGTCCGGCGCGCCTTGAGCTAATGGAATTCTTTGATGATCCCAAACACTGGAGCGAGAATGAGGTGAAAGTGGGTCGAGCCTGGCGAACAGATGAACTGCGCATTAAATCGAACAAAGAGCTGCATCAGCTGTGGTTCATACTGCTCAAGGAGCGCAACATGCTGATGACCATGGAGCACGAGTGCAATGATAAGATGGAAATCTTTCCTAATCCAGAGCGCGTGGATAAGGTATGTTTTCTTTCTTAAATGAAATTGATTAGCTTCCTAATATTCACCTTTTTCTAGGTAAAAATCTCTATGGATAATCTGGAAACAGTGGTGCGAGAACGTAACAAGGCCTATCACTTGCTGGAGACAGGCGCAACAGGTGAACGACCACAGCAAGAGGTGACAAATGCCCTTGGCCTGCGTCGTTGGTACAAATCCTGTGAGCATGTTTTGCCCCCCTTCATGAACACCAAATGGATCAAGTCCCGCCATCTGACCTATGGCGGACGTGCTGTTCACAAATTTTTGCTTAAATATCGCGAACAGCTTTACAATGCCAAACGCAAGGCCAAGAAGTGAGTATTTCTAGGTTTGGGTCAGAGTTTTGTTTAATTAATTTCATCAAATTTTCTATAGTCGCTCTCGCAATGAGGTCATGATGATTCTAAGACGTAATCCCCAATTTGATTTGTCCGTACTGCGTCGCCAATTTCCCCAAGTGGATGTGGATAAACTGCGTAATGAGGACAAAACTCGAGGACATTTTGTGCCCAAGGTGGATGTTTGATTAAGAAATTGTTATTAAATTTTAGTCATCATTGAATTTGATTTTGGTGCCCTGAAAGCAGGCAATTTTGGGTTTAAGCTTTTGCTTGGCTATCCAAGAGGGATGCATGCCTTCGGTGGGTGCAGCAGGTGGATCAGCAGCAGCAGCAACAACTGTAGACACATCCCCATTTTCACCAAATTTGATTTTTTTGCCTTTAAAGTTGCTGATGATGGGTTTCTGCTGTTGCTTGGCCAGCCAAGAGGGATGACGATCATCTGTGGTTGGGTTTTCTGTACGGGAAACTCGTGGTTTAAACTTAGGAGGTTGCTCCTCTGTATCGCTATCACTTTGATTATCCACAGCTGTGGATAAATACGGCTGACCAGTTTCGGTAATAAAGAAGGGATCAATCACATGTGTGGGACGCTGATCTTTAGGTTCTTCCAGGGGTTTTCTTTTTCTTTGTTTGACCTCCTTCGCCCTTTGTTCCTCCGCGGGCTTTGGCAACTTTACTTTTTCCTTAAGCTCCTTCACAGGCTTTACTCTGTCTGCCTTTTTCTGTGTCGCTGGCTTTGTCTGTTCCTCCGCAGGCTTTGGCAACTTAACTTTCTCCCTCAGCTGCTTCACAGGCTTTACTTTGTCTACCTTTTTCTCTGGCTTTGCCTGTTCCGTCTGCGTCTCCTGTTCTTCCTTATTATCAGCCTGTTCCACCTCGGTTACCTTATTCTTTTCTAGCCAATCCAAACGATTCTTGGTCTGTGCCTTCTGCTCCTTCATTTCCTTACGCCTCTTTTTCTTCTCCTCTGTCCGTTCCAATTTCACTCGCCGTTTGCTGGTCTCTAGAATTTCCTCTCTCCATTTGGCTGTCGCCTCTGTGCTTAGTTTCAATTCCTTACGAAATATGGCCAGCAGTTCCACCATAATTTTGTTTTGTCCCAACATGGCCAGTGCCAATTCGTCTGGTGTTGAACGTCCATTGGTCACCACTGCCTGTAGATTTGTTCCCTCCAGCAGCAGCAGTCGCCTTATAATTTCCAGGCATTTAAACGACTTCAATTGTTCCATGCAGGCTGAATTCTTTCTTAACCCATCGTTGATTTTCTTACTCTTATCCGGATGCTTTTCAAGTTCCGATTTTAGTTTTCTCAATTTTTGGTGAAATTTTTGCACAGTCTGGGAACGTGCCAACAGTATGCGTTTCTTGTGGGTAATCACCTGCAGGTTAAGAGGAGAGTAATATTAGATTTATTTTAATTAATGTTTGTGTCATTAAACTTGCCAAATTATTAAATTTCAACTTATCAAGCATGTTGATTCTGCTCTTTAACAGCACCAAAGACACTCGATATGCTAGATGATGGTCTGCACTAGAGGTGCACCCGTGACGTGAATTTAAACGTGTCACGGTGAGTCACGATGTGCAGCTAGGTACCGAGACACTCGAAATTTTTGCGGAGCGGAAATTGTTTGATAATTTCCTGAGCCGCTCAGACAATATAGTGTGACCAAGCAACAGCAAAAATTCAGCTGTTGTTTATTTAAGAAATTTACGGGCTAATTCAAATAAAATTAAAGAGTTTATAGAATTGATAAAGGAAGTCACTGGGAGAAATTCAAAGGTCATAAGCAATGCCATGGTAAATTTTATGGATGCATTTTGTGTGTGGCTGGAGGTATAAGCAGTGTCCTTTATTATTGTATTGCATTGGCCTGCGTGAGCAGAACTTGACCCCTAAGATATGTATACTGCTATTGCGAATACCTAAAGGTAGCAACGGGAGCGGCTGGAGCAGCGGAAACTACCACATAAAGCCGGAGGAAACACTCTATAATGTGCTATAAAGACTGCAAAGGGTCAGGTCTGTTTGGCCGTGGGCTGTGGAGGCTACGGAGGTTTGGACTCAGGTGGTGTGCACACATTGGGCGAATGGCATACCAACCACATCAATGGGGGAGCATACCGAAAAAGATTCTCAGTCACAAGTGATGCAGCGGCCGGAGCTGCCCGTATCAAAATGATCTTATTGGTCAGGTTCCATTAAAGGTTTGCGACTTGCCCACTTTGATCAGCTCCACATGTTTGTCAACTCGCAGCTCTCCAAATAATTAAAGTTTTGTTCTTTAGTCTTCTTTGCTTTGACTTTTTGCGTGCTCAATTTTCGAAGGTACCTCTGACAATTATCAAACAAGTTTCATAATTTCATGACCCTTTTTGACAATTTATCAGCTGTTTTCAAGAAAACGAGTTAGCAGGTCCATGTTTATTGTCGAAGCGAATTTCAGTGTCTCGGTACTCCTCAGGAAATGCGCTCTGACAATTTTCGCCAGCAGTTTTCTGAGCTATGTTATTAGATGGGCTCAGCAAAAATTTCGAGTGTCTCGATACCTAGCTTATTCCTGAAAGTGATTTGATTTCACTGAGACAGCTGTTCACAGCTGCTCCAAGAATGTACAAATGCAAATGTACAATATGCTCAGAAAATGTGAGGAAAGTAAGGACGTAATTGTGAATAGTGTGACCGTTTCTTTGGAAGAAAATTGCGCCAGGCGATTGTTTTTTCCAACTGAGCGGAACGCAAAAGAATAAATTAGAAAATGTTTCATTGGGGTGGAAATATTGCTCAAGTTTTTAAAAAGCAACTGTTAATTCAGCAGTTTATAGCAAGATTTTGTGAGTTATGCGTTAGGTGATAGACAGAAGATAAAAGTAGAAGCTGTTCTGCAACATGGAGGCTATGAATCTGCGCTTAGTTAGTTTTCCCATGTTTTTTTTACTATACCGATACTTTTTCCAAGTATAATTAGCGTAAATATAAATAGGAGATAAAACGAGAAGGCAGCTAACTTCGTCTGTACCGAGTTTTGTAATGAAATAGCTTGTCTCAACGGTTAGCGACTTCGACCAAACTTCGCAGATCAGCTTAAAAACATTACATTTTACCCATGACCGTGTTTGAGAGCAGTAATATTGAGAACTAACCAGTTTTTCTCACTAAAACCTATTTTCGAACGAACATTTGTATGGCAGCTACAAGAAGTAGTCATCCGATCCGGTCGGTTCCGACATATTAGCAGTGTGCAGTAAAAAGAAGACTCTGTGCAAAGTTTCAGCTCGATAGCTCCAAAACTGAGGGACTAGTTCGCGTAGAAACAGACAGACGGCAGACGGACAGACGGACGGACAAAGCTTAATCGACTCAGCTCGTCATGCTGATCAAGAATATATATACTTTATGTGGTCGGAGATGATTCCTTCTATGCGTTGCAAACTTCTGGGCAAAATTATAATACACTTTTCAAGTGTATAAAAAATCGAGAAGTTTTAACGGGCGCGAATGGCGTCTAAAGTTTTTGTATGATAACTCTATACTCTGTGTTGCCTATTATCATACATATACTTTTTGATTTATAAACAGTCGGCGATGATTTTATTTATAAACTATTCAAATTTGTAAATATATTTTTCCACAAAATAGATCCCTTTTGAATTTTAAACAATGACAGCTGTTGAAATGAACTAATAACTTCGTTTGTAAAATTTGTATTTGGTGAACGAGTCATATGATTAATATTTTTTTAAACTTTGAGACCCTGTCGCGCGCCCATTTAAAATTGGAAATAAAATTTTTTTGATTTTCAAAATTACTAATTATACAACAAATATTAGCTTTGGGAATGCTGAGACTTCCTTTTTCCAATTTGCCGGTTTGGGGACTTTTTTTGTAATAAAATATTTATCTCTGTCGATACGTGTCATGTCGAATGTGACATTTTTTCCATCATCATATTTATGTGGTATTGCCCTTTGTACCATCAGAAAGATTTTAGATAGCGAAAGTATATGTAATCTATAGTCACTTTTTTCCAAAAAATTTAGCAAATTTAATGTAAAAGTGGAAAAAATCGCGCTAGCACGGCCGTGAAACCCAATATATCCAATTAAGTTATCAGTAAATGTAAGATAAGCTTACATTAGTTTAAGTTGATTGTTTGTTTGTTGTTTTTTATGATGATATATCGGGCTATTGCATTTTCTTAAGATATGGTACTCGACAGCCAAAAAACCACGATATGGAGTACCAGTTTAAATACACCAAGAAAACTTTGGATCGCGGATGATGGGCAATTTTGTACTAGCAATTGCCTTTTAACAACATAAACACTGGCTTCCTCAAAGTTATGGAATTAATCTTATGAATAAAACTCGTCAATTCTTCCAAGAAAAAGTCAAATTTCACTTCAAATAGCATTCTTTGAAGAAACCGCTATACGCTAAGATGCCTTAAATTGAAGTATTGAAATTACATGATACGTTTTCCTGCTGGTAATGAAGCAATTTACTCATAAAATTTATTATGGTCAATCTTGTTTAAAGGCAATTGCTAGTACAAAATTGCCTATAAACCGCGAACCAAGTCTTCATTGGCAAAACTGAAAACCGCAGATCTTTCTATTTTAATAATGGTACTCCATATCGCGGTATTATAGCTGTGGAGAAACTTTTTTAGGGACATGCAATAGCCCATTATACCATCATAAAAACGATTTTAATGTCTTCCAAGTGTAACCGATGCAAAATCTTCCAAGTGCTTTTAAAGATATGGAAGAATGAAGGTTTAACTCCTTCTGGAGGTACCTTAACCGATTGCACGATTGAAGTGAATTTATTATATTGCGTTTCCAATGACCCTGTCCACATTTGCAGAATTTTGCAGAGTTTTATCTTAAACCACTAAAAACCAAGTACAAAAGTACCCATAAAACGCAAACAGAGGCTTCATTTGAAAACTAGGTATCAGGTGATGCTTTCAGCTCATAATTTAAGGGTCTTATCTTTGGGTTTTTTAAAAAATGCCGATTTTGTCGAACTGTGTTATTGTTAAAACAAGTAAGAAGGAGAGCCTGATTGTTATATACCCGGTAACCCTTTACCTAATTCCAAAGAAAATATTTTCAAAAAACCATCCCTCTTAACCACTGTGCTATATTAGCTAAAACTGGCACGGGCCAAAAATAAATTTTTCAGTTTTTTTCTCTCTTTCTAACCAGCTTGCTTTTTTTTCTGTCGGAGACATGTCGTTTGTAACCCGCTTCAAAACGACATTCTCCTCAGAAAAAAGCGACATATCTTCGCCGGCAAAATGTACTGGGCGGAGATATGTCGTCGGAGATCTGACGCTATGCCCTAAAAAGCGCTTGGCTGTTTGTAAGTTGTAGTAATATGTGACTTTTATACGAGCAATTTATGTTTTAGAAACGGCTCGGCATTTGGATGGAGGAATCAATCTTCTTAACGCTATAAGCAGACACAAATTGCCGCACAGTCATTTATTCCACTGCTCTTTGCTTCTATCTTAAATGTCCACAACACTGCCATCAATGAAAATTGGAAACTTGCCTCAAATGAACCCCATTAAAAGTCAACATCATCTAATACTTCTGCTGACTACTCTTTTCGAATGAAGAAAATCTCGCAAACTGCGCTTTGTGGTCAATCCTCGATCCTTCTGCTGGTGGCCTGCCACAATCCGACACCTCTGGAACAAACTCAATAATATCATCCGATACGAATTCCTCAATATACGCAATAATGTGAAAATTCAGTTAATAATACTAATTATGAAAATCCAATATCTGTTTCTTCTAATTGTTGGTTCGGTGTTTTTGACATATTTCGCCGTTTCCTTTCGTTGACATCTTTTGTTTTTCGCAGTGAATGACAAATCTTTAGTGGAGGACCAAAAACTATCTTGAAAATAATGATTGGAACAAAGTCAAATAGGAATATCCCAAAAAGATTTTGGAATAATGATCAAATTTTTGGCACGGCAAATGCTTGTACCTCACTGTGAAAAGACTATAAATATAGAAAAACGTTCCTAAGTTATTTTGCCTTGTTTTAGGAGTTGCATTTTTATCGGGCATGATCATTTGTGACACCTCCTTAAATCGTGCTTGAATCGAAAGTGATACGAAACGCTCCAAAAACTATTTCGTGAATCGTTCGTGATGTAAAACAAAATTCGCTCACGCGCTCTCCCTTAGGCTGCACTGCACTCTTAGCCATTTTATAGCTAGATTTAGCTATTGGGAATTGCTGTTAAATTTGTATAGCCAGAATATGAAAAACTTAAAGGCTAATAAATGTTAAATTTGAACTTAAGTTTAGTTGGAAAATTTTGCAGAAAATTTGGATAAATTTACCATATTGGCAAACTTTTCGGCCATATTTAATCAAATTTTAGTGAATGGAACCTAGTTAATGTTTAGAGGTCCGCAAAATCTGCAATCATGGCTGTATTGCCAAATTATCATGAAAATGTTCTTAAAATTGTCACTATTTCTGGTATTTTTTTTGTGCTTCAGCATTTCTAGCTCCATTCAAACCTGGTCACTCTTAGGCCAAAATGGCGACGAATTGAGTTACGAATTTATTGTTTTCTTTTAGTGGCAATTTGCAATTACAACAACACATTGTTATTAACAAGAGAAAAAAAAGACAGATTGTGAAATTGCCTATCATTGAGCCTTGTTTTTGGGCCACAACTCGTAAAGCGTGCTCCTGTTCTGATTAAACTTAAGTTCTGCGGCCCCCGCCACCCGCCGAGAGAGCAAAGAAAGAAAAACAAGGAGGAGCTACTCAATAGAGAGAGGCAGCATTGCAGCAACAAAGGAGAAGGTACAAATGTGCTGGGCAACCCAACAAGTCATTAAACATTGTTTTTAATATTCAAATTTCAGTTTAATTAATTGGTTTTGTGGTCCATAGATGATTTGTTATTAATTTATTTATTTTTAACATTTTGGCCCTTCCATTGAGTCATTTCCTTTTTTCCATTGTGTTGTTGGTGTGACTCAGTCGGCGGGGCCTTTAAATATGCCTAATTACATGTTTAATTCATTTTAATCGTTTTTAATTAATAAAAATTTACTTCACACACAGAGACTGCAACTGCGGGCATTTCAGAGAGTCCGCGAGGGAGAGAGCAAGAATTACGGCTAACTCAAAGCGGAGGACGCCAAGAGCCAAATGACGGAATATAAATTGGTTGTTGTTGGTGCTGGTGGCGTTGGCAAATCTGCGCTAACCATTCAACTAATTCAAAATCATTTTGTCGACGAATACGATCCCACAATCGAGGATTCATATCGAAAGCAAGTGGTTATTGGTAAGTAACACAAAGGGGCAGAAAGAGAAGGGTTAAGGATTGTTTGGAAAAGAAATTGTAGGATCGAACGGAATGGTTCGGAAAATATTTTAAAATAATCTCGAAGTTTATGAACCCGAAAGTTGTGTCCCGAGCCCCTCCGTTAAGTCTTTCATACCATAAAATCTTAAGTTAAGAACCGCAGAATCCAAAATGGAATGGGAGAATGCGAAATTTGTTTGGAATTTAATTTCAATTATTCTGTACTCAAACTATGGGCTACTGTGTTAGAAGCGCGAAGGAAATCTTTCTCACTAACATTAGCAAAGCCAAGTTGGGAAACACACACACACACAAGGTACTGGCAGCCAACGCTGTTCTCATGTGTGCCAGTTGCTGTCAAGTTGTTTAGGAATTCCCAAACGATTATGGTAGCACTGGCATGGAGTTGGAGCCCTTGACCTCAGTACAAGTGAGCGAAGATCGCTGATGGTTTGGTACAGATACCAATGAAACAGCTGTACGACAATAACCTCCAGCTATTCTAACGAGCACCTCCCTTATATTGATAGTTTGATTATCTATAGGTCGTTAAAGCACACACATTTTCCAAAATATTTTTCACATGTTTTTTTAAATTTTTTAACAATCCACATAATACTATTAAATCGGTTTCTTAAGTACTTCAAATCAGGGCTGAGCACCGGTTCGGAGTTGAACCGAATTTTGGGAACAGAAGCAGCACAATTTTTTTTTCCGAACCGAACTTGAACCGGAGCCTAAAAGGGTCTAAAAGGGTCTAAAAGGGTTCTGCAAAAAATTATTTCTTTTACATTTTTATTCTACTATATAGATATCAAGTTTTCCATTTTATAATATTCGAAAATAAAAAAACCTTGCTGAACTTAATGAAGATGAAAAACAATCTTTTGGCAAGATTTGAATCTAATTTCTAGTGCTTCAAAGTTTTGGGAAAACTAAACTGTATTAGCAATGTCCCATTTGTCGTATAAGCTATTCCTACAACTCAAGTATCCGTCGAGTGAAATTATTCTACACATATGTTTGTTTTATCCAGACATAGAGTCAGTATTATTGAAAGATTAATGGAAGGCACGATTTTTATGGTCATACTAATTAAGGCTCGAAGGCGTTGGATGTAAAATTCTTTATTGAGACTTGTTTTTCGTTGTTCACAAAGCCTTAACCTAGATCAAGATTTAGATTTGTTATTTCCCAATACGATGAGACAAAATCTTATAAACTATCATTGGTCGCACAGTATGAAGTTGTTATGTATATACAGTGGCGGATCTAGGAATTGGCTACAATCGTATAAACGATTGCACTTCGAACTAAACTGGGACTACTTTGCTAAGCCCAATAATGCTAATTTGTATCGTATTCGTATTTGATTTGTAATTTAATGAACCCGGCCAATATAAATGCCTTCAGCGAAACCGAGATTTGTTTCGGTTTTATTCCCAAGTTTGGATGGAAAAATTAGAAAAAAGAAAAAGCTCCGCAGTCAATTTTTTTTTTAAATCGCAAAGAATTTATAAGTGAGTATCTACAAACTGCTTAAACAACAAACATTGAAAAACTTTGCGGATGTGTAGGGCATATTTTTAAAATTTCACCTTCAAGTATAACAGCTTGGTTTGGTTAGCTTTATGAATTTTAAAATGCTACTGTATTTAAGCTTTGTGGTTAAGTTGTAATTTTTTCTTATTTTCTGACATTTGACGAAAAGAATTCACATACTTTTAGTACTAAACCTGCAAATTTAAAAACTTCATTAAAAAGGAACCCATGGATGACCGCCTCGACTTTGTTGTATAATAATTCTTTATAATTCGCGGCCCATCTATGACATTTTTTCCAAAATTTTTGTTCAGAACGGTCGTATACTAAATATTTACTAATTTCTTTTAAGATGCTTCATTCTCAGTATAGTATTTTTTCCCTTTTTTTGTAGTTTAGAGTAAAAAAAAAAATAATAAATTTTTTTAAAATTATGATTGAGGTTCAGGCCAGAATGAAAGACAAAGTTTGAAGTAACTTTTTTGGAAAAAAAAAAACAAAAAAATCAAAAAATAAAAAAAATGCAGTTCTAGAATGGATACCGTTCTGCGTCGATTGCATATTATTTTATCAAAATCGGTTTAGTAGAACTGGAGAAAAGTGGCTTGGCAGTCCGAAAAAGTTGCTTTGAAAGTAACCAAAAATATTACAGATATTAGTCGGCGATGCCAGCTGCATACAGCGGACCTTCCTTAACTTTAAAAACGAGAGCGGAAGTTAAAGTCGGCTCTAACCGACTTCGATATACCAGTTACTCATGAAAAAACATGTTTAACAGTGTTCCCGCGTTCCGAAGTGTGACCATCCAAAAAGTATGCAACATTTTCTTAGGGTGGTAGCGGGGAGGGCTTGGTTCACTTTTTTGCTTATAACTTGAGAACCGCGCATCCGATCTTTATCATTTTTTCGGCAAATCGATTCATTTTGCTAACTACTAACTATCTCTAGAAGGTGCGAATCCTCTATCTTTAAAACTGTAGGAGATATAACTTTTTTCCAAATTGCGGGGGCGGGAGGGGGCGTGGCCAAAATTTGAAACAAACTTGATCTGCGTGCAGATAAAAGAAGCATTTGTCCCATACATGTCAAACTTCTATCTCTTACCATCTCTGAGATCTAGGTGTTCATACAGACAGACGGACGGACGGACGGACGGACAGACGGACAAGGCTAAATCGACTCGGCTGTTGATGCTGATCAAGAATATATATACTTTATTTGGTCGGAAATGATTCCTTCTGCCTGTTACATACATTTGCACGACTTTAGTATACCCTTTTTACTTTACGAGTAACGGGTATAAAAACTATCTTTAGGAGCAGCTCTCTCTGCCTTGTATGCCATTCTGCCTTCTTTAGATGCGGCCGCAGCTCCAGTTTCTGAGCGGTTTAGTCAGTCTGACCATTGTGTAGGAACCCCTTCGATAAAATTCGATTAAAGGTCAATTTATAATTCATATTGATTTGAGGCGACAACATGTAACTATTCAAATTAAAGAACCAGCCGTTATTGCACAGCTTTATGTACTTGAAATTTATTTAGTCAAAAATTTCTTGTTTTAGCGAAGACATTATTCGACTAAAAAGGCTAAATCTTCTAAAGTATTTAGAATTTCAAAAAATCCTTTTTTGAGGCGATATTCTTTACTATCCAAGCTATAAAAAAATTAAAAAAAAAATAGAAAATAAAAAAATTTTGCACATGGAGAATACCCCCTTAATGAGGAATTTACAACTCAAATGACATTTCGTCTGCAACTTTCTTGATTTTTTCAAAACATACATTGAAAGATGATGGTTGCTCCATATATATGGTTGCTCCACGAAAGAGTACCATTAAGGACTATACCTAGATTTGTAGCTTTGTGGACAGATTCAATAACTGAGTCATTAATAGTTAGGTTAGGCAGCTGTCTAAAGTCTAAAGATTTTTTTTAAAACTACTAGACATTTGGTCTTTGAGGCATTTAGGCTCAACGCGTTAGCTTTGGCCCAGTCAGATACTACGGATAGGTTATTGTTACATATACAAACACACTCACAAATATCGTTTAACGGTTGACTTACATATAGTTGCACGTCATCAGCATACATATGGATGCACAATTGGTCAAGTTGTCAGGAAGATCATTGATATAAACAGAGAACAAAAATGGACCAAGGACAGAGACTTGGGGGACACCTTGGGGGAATTTTATAGTTTTGTTGCGGTTGTAGAAAAATTATATAGCTTTCTTAATTTAGTGCAATGAGCAGTATAAGTCGACAGTATCAAAGGCTTTGCTAAAATCTAATAACGCTAACTGTCGTCGACTTTTTTGCGGACATCTTCGACTATATTTGTTGTATAACTTAATTTTACTTAAAATAACTATTTTTATAACTAGTTCCATGACTTTTTGTAATTTTAAAATTTCATTCCAAGGCACCCCCACTTATAAGAGTTTTTCTCAAAAACTGTTCACACGATTTGGATCAAATTTGTTGTAGATACTCTTGAATATATGTCTTTCATGATGGTACAAGCAGTATGTGGGTAAATCTCCCTAAAGTGGAGTTTTAGGGTTTGATTTATATATGTACTTTTTGTGGCTTATAGAACTTTTCTCAAAAACTGTTCACACGATTTGCATAATTTTTCCTTTAAAATACCTTTGAAACTATGTCCTATAAATGGTAGCGTATTATGGTTCACCTTCTGAAAGGTGAGATATGACCAAAAATGTGGAGAGCCGATTTTTCAACCTGATTTATTTAATACCCGCAATGCGTTAATTCCCCCACAAGTTAAATAAATCAATAGTTTATGCAATTCTTAACAATATTGCATTTACAGATTCCAAATTGGTTGGATATTTAAGGAATAAATCAAAAATCAAAAATTGCTTAAGTGTTTCATATTCCATTGTTGCAAAACGACGCTATATTGAGGCACATTATTTTGTTATCAATTGCGGTTTACGTGCACCTAAAACGTTTCTTGGAGACGTGACGCAAACTCTGTTTATATCTGTCTCTCTTGGTTCTGAGAACTCTATCCTCTGTTGCTTTAAATTTTCTTCAACAAAGATATACCATTTGTGTGTTGTTGAGAATTTTCACTAGAAGTCAGTACAAAATAATAGCTTACTGTTTTTTTGCGTAGCAATTTTTGCAGTAGACACTTTAGGAATTTTGAACACAGGTATTTCCAATGTTATATCTTCGCTTAAAAAAATCTTAGAATTGTTTTGGATAGATCATTTTAAAGCTGGGGAATGGTACTATACCATATTGTCACAAAACGCGTCAAAATAGTTTAAAAATTGCCATTTTAGGTAACTTTAAGTTCAAAATACTAAAAATCTAGACTGGATGAACGATTTCCCAATACAGACTTGTGTTTAGCATTCGAAAATAATCTAGAATCACCACCAATATACTGAAAATAGTATAATTTGGTTGCCTTGTGTAATTCTTCTTCTCCAAAAATCTTTTCTTTTAGTCGGAAATGAAGATACAGTTTGGCAAATTATTTTTCAAGTTCTTTTGAATAGATTGATCTGGAATCTTTCTGCCATGCGCAAAATGAGCATAAAGAATCATGCCATAACACAATACTCAATTACTATACCAATTAAAATCAGGGATGCAAACAGGTTCTGAACACAACCGAACCAAACCTTAAACGAACCGCAATTTCAGATAATAAATTTAACCGCAAACCGACCCGGCGTCATTTCGAATACGAAGACCCCAACCGAAAACAATAAAGACAGCACGTTTAGGTTCGGACAATAATACTTGTAAATTTGGGAACTTTAATCATATTCAGGCCTGTCCGCGTTTCTGAACTCGATTAATCGGTATTGCTAAGAGCTGTGATTTCTAAAAGACGATTAAAGAATACGGGCGAATCTTTTTGTTATCAAGAAGGTCGAATGAAGGTTAATAGGGGTTTGAAGTTAAAAGCAGAAAAATACAGTTGGTTTTTGGAAGCGAGTACATTTAAAAATTCCCATTCCGATGAAAGATAAACAGACGGCTGTCCATGATTTTTTAGAACGACACCAAGCAGAAATAAACAAACATGTTTGATTGATTCCGCAAAGCTGAACTTACAACTGAATTTTAAAGATCAAACCAGTGCTTGTACAGTGCGTGTTAACTAGCAAGACCAGCCTTAAGTTCTGCCGTCAGTTCATCTTTCAGCCGCATGTGTGTGCGCGCCCTTAGGTTAAAATAAGTTTTGCTGATGGACCCTATACAATGTAGTCTACCTATAGACCGAATTAATCCTTAGCGTTGCCGGATCGATGTAGCTACCCTTAATGTACCTGTTATTAGACTACATTTATTCCTTGAAAATTTGACAATTGATTTGTTTGAGTATCCCATTTCCTCTGCGGGACTATATTCTCCATATCTCTGTGCGATATTTAGCGTTTGTGGAATTTAGGAATTCAATTTCCAAAGTGTGCTAGGGGTAACCTATTTACTTTTTAAAAATCATAATATTCCGAACTGGAACACGGCAACGGGCCTTCATAAAATATATACAGATCTGTCCCGTTTTTCAACCACTGAACGGAACCAGTCCCCATATCCGAACGGATTTCATCCTTGATTAATAAAGTAAACCACAACCAGTTTTTAATGGGCTTTGTCTTTGCTTTGTTATAGTTAATGACCAAATTTTTAATTCTTTATTTTCTTGCTCTCATTTCAACAGATGGCGAAACCTGCCTGCTTGACATTTTGGATACCGCCGGCCAAGAGGAATATTCGGCAATGCGCGATCAATATATGCGAACTGGAGAGGGATTTCTATTAGTTTTTGCTGTAAATAGTGCGAAATCATTTGAAGATATTGGCACATACCGGGAGCAAATTAAACGGGTCAAAGATGCTGAAGAGGTGCCAATGGTGCTGGTGGGCAATAAATGTGACTTGCCCTCATGGAACGTGCAAAACGAACAGGCAAGAGAGGTGTGTATATGTCTGCAAATCAAGAAGAAATCATAGAAAAAATATTTAAATTCATAAACAAAGCCGTCAAGCCGTCATACAAATTTTAATTCTAAAATTTCTAATAGAAACGGCAACCGTAACCGAAAATTGTTTAAACTCAGTACCGAAGGTACATAGAGTATATTAAATTTGTGCAGAAGAATGTAACAGGCGGAAGGAATAATTTGCGACCCTATAAAGTATTTATATTCTTGATCAGCATCAACAGCCGAGTATATAGCCATTTCTGTCTTACTGTCCGTCTGTACGTATGTACAATTAGATCACAGAGTTGGTAAGAGATATAGGTTTGAAATGTATGCTTGTTATTCTTCAAAACAACAATAATATTCCACGATACCCTCGTGTAACCGTATAACCTTCTTGTTCTTCATCTTTCACTTTATTTATATTGAAACCATCAATACTTCGCTGGCTCTAGGTCTGGTTATGTTTGCACATACCTTCAAAAAGCATGAAAACAACACACCACAAAGGATGCTAGGTGTTTCATTGGTACCTCTACCCAGTAGCGTACGCAGGATTTTTTCAGTATAGTAGTATTTCGCATATAAAAATTTCCCCCAAGGGGGGGGTTTAACCCTCAAAACACCCCCCCTGCGTACGCCACTGCCTCTACCAAATCTTCAGTGACCTTCGCCTAATTCCCAAACGATTATGGAAGCTCCGGCATGAAGTAAGAGTCGTTGGGGCCAGTACATTAGGCGCAGGTCACTGAAGATTTGGTGTGACAAAGTGTCACAGCGCCAAATTCCCAAAGCGTTTAGTACTTTTTTGAAAAAATGATCCGTAAATAACCGTAAACTCTACAGTAATCCATATGCCACATCGTAATATAACCGTAACCGGAAAAATGCGACCGGCTAAAATAGTAACCGTTATTCCTTTTGGTTTTAATCTCTGATAAGAACACATGTCTCAAAAACTAAACTAAAAAACGGAATAAGACGATTAATGCAAACTGCATTTAGAACAAAGGCACAATTAAAGATGTGTATTTGATGGTTAAAGAAGTATTTTGGAAAAAATTATGATTTAGAGTTTCATATGGAATAAACGCTCAAGTCCTAATATACCATCAATTCAGCTATGATAACATTTTGGTGTGGAGCATAAGTCACAGCTTGTAGTTTGAAAAAGAAGGCACATCTCAGATGTGTTATTTGAAATCTTTCATTATGATGTCATTTATAAAATGACTCATTTTCTGTGACTAAAAGTAAAAATAGCAATTCTGTGATAATGTAGACGCAAATGGGGCATAGTACTTAACTGAGATATACTCCTTTGTCTGTTTTTAAAAAAGCAAGCAAGCAAGATTTATGTTGTTATACCCAGTACCCATTAAAAATGTATAAAAGGGAATTATGAAGTTGTGCAAAGGTAAGTATCAGCCAGGAGGAAGCACCTCCAACCCCATAAAGTATATAAATTCTTGATCAGCATCAACAGCCGAGTCGATTTAGCCTTGTATGTCTGTCCGCCTTTCGGTCTGTCCGTCTGTCTGTCTGTATGAACGCGAAGATCTCAGAGACTATAATAGATACAGTCACAAATTTTTGTAGGTGTATACCGTACCCACATCGAGTTTGTTTCAGATTTGGAAAAATCGCCCTCCTTCATCTTTATACACCGAAAAACAGTCTCTATCTCTGTGTGAACACGTCTATCTCACAGACTATACCGTACGAAGATAAATTTTTTTTTGGTTTAATGATATTTTTGGCAATATTTGGTACATAGAACTTATCCTATTTACAAATAGTTAACAAGAAGGACTAATATAATACAGGGCTTAGACAGTACGGCAAACGCCTGGGATAACAATTAGCACGCAGCACAGGTCCTGGGGGCTAAGCTGTCTTCCTACTGTGGAACCAGCAGCGTGCAATATAGGTAGGGATTGGTCCCAAGGGGACACTTAAGTCAAGTTGATGAGGCGGCCCGAGGGACGCCTTCCGTGTACCCAGAGGTCAGAAGGGTGTCGTCGGTTAAGTCGTCTTCGGAGCCTGTTTGTGGCCAATTCAGAGGCAAGTCTGTTTGTGTGGGCCACCAGTCGATCATGATACCTGCTGGTGTGCATATTGATTTGGGCGCACAGTGCTAAAACATCCAGATCGCGATATAGGGTTGTATGTCTGACATACCATGGAGCGTTTGCGATGCGCTGAAGAACTCCGCTTATAGAAGATTCTAGTTTCTTGAGTGTAGTGGAGCATGCTGTGCCCCACAAAGGGATCCCCCAGGTCCATGAAGGCATGATAATAGCCAGTATACAAGGATTTTGCACCGCAGCGAAAGTCCTCTACAAGGATTGAGAAGCCAATCGAGGTTCTTGGCCTTAGCTGCGACTGTAGCTGCAGCTCGTACCACATGGGCTTTTCAGTTCAGCCGGCAGTCCAGAGTCACACCAAGGTATTTGACAGAAGATTCCGAATGCGGGACTCTTGACCCTAGGAGTTGCACTCGAGCAACTTTCCCTCGTCTCGTGGCGAAGGTGCAGTGTTAAATTTTTGAACGATTAATGGCAATGTTCTAGCGGTTCGACCAAAGACCAAAGCCATTCAGGAACTGTTGGACCTTAGCAGATGCTCTTTTGCAACTATTGCTAGAGGCAAGAAAAGCGGTATGGTCAGCATACGTGGCTATGAAGGTGCGATGGGTTACTGGATATGGCAGATCCGAGGTGAAAAGGGAATAGAGTACCGGTCCGAGAACACTAGATCGCTCGCCTCTCAGCTCAACCGTAAATCAGCGCCCAAGGAGAAACAAGCAGATCAATAGATATTGTTCTGGCGGGAGGAGGGACTTAAGTTTAAAAAGCAGGCCCCTGGTGCCAAACGCGATCGAACGCCTGCCTTATATCCAGAAAGACGGCAGAGCAATATTGACGGTTCTCAAATGCTTTTAAGATGTGGTTGGTGAGTCGATGGACCTGTTGCGGCGCACAGTGTCCTCTATGGAAACCAATCTGGTGTTCTGGTATAGCCTCTTCAACAGCGCTAACTGCCAACATTCTTCCAAGAAATATTCTTTCAAATATTTTGGAGAAAGTTGGCAGTAGACTAATTGGCCGGTAGGAGTCGGGTTCCGAGAGATCCTTGCACTTCTTGAGAATCATCACGATTACCGCAGACTTCCAAGTGTTCGGGAAGTATTAAACTCGTAGCATTGCGTTAAAAGCATAAGCAGGAACAAAAGCCACACTTCGGGAAGTGCCTTGACTGTTCTGCCGTCGACATCATCAATGCCCGGAACCTTAGTGGACTTTAGTTCTCGGATCTGAAGACGCACTTCATCCAGCGAAATGGGTCTGATGAGAGAGTGAGCGCCAGTTTCGGTTAAGAGACCGGCTTGAGTGGGGGCGACATCCTCAGCGGAAACTAGGCTGAAGGGGTGAATCGTCCCTCTAAGTTGTTGGCGAACTCCTCGACTATCTCAAAATCAGACCTAGCCCATAACCCGTTTTCCCGTCGGATAACGACACATGTCCGTGTGCATTTCCAAAGGGAGAACCCTCGGTCCTGCGATGGATCAATGTGGCGAAGTTTTTCCTCTAGGTAATCAGTCTTTATATCAAATAGTAGCTTTCTGAGAGAATATGCAAGATCAAGTTTGCTTCAGATTTCGCGAATTCCTTCTTTTAACCGCGAAAAACTGTCAGAGCCGCAGTTCTTAATTCTGAACCTAGTGACTTAATATACACTAGGTTAGGCCCACTATCTATCTATTCTATATACCTTAATAAGTTCCGAGCAAAAACACCAAAGATGGCAAATGCGCCGCTCATTTATTCAAATAAATTTTAAAATAAAAGGCAGGCCTATCAAAAGATGAATTAAAAAATATGAAGAGCATGTCAGGCCGCACGAAAGTATATTCATATATTTGTTAACTTAGGCCGTAGGGACCACATCACTTGGTACAGGGTATTTTGCAGTTGGGACAGTCGACTGCAACACTCTTACTTGTTATAATTTAGCGTTACATCTTTGTAAATACGCAATCGATTGGTGTAAATTTTTGACACAGTACCTTTAAAATCGAAACCGACTAAGCCATTGGTAAAATAAATATTTTAAATTTTTAAATTAATTCCAAAATAACAAGTGAACCTCCAGAATGGCTTACAAACCAGGGCAACAGCCCTGATAAGAAACATTGTTTCTGCGAAAGATGGCAATCATGCGTTTTGGGATGCCAATCTGGGAAAAAGAATCAATCTGTACAAAATTGACGAAGATATTCAGAATTATAAATATTAGTTGCAACTTGCACACATCGAATCAATTGACTTATGAGTTTTATCTCTTTTGCAGGTGGCCAAACAATATGGCATTCCATACATTGAAACATCAGCCAAAACGCGCATGGGCGTTGATGATGCATTTTACACATTGGTGCGCGAGATACGCAAGGATAAGGATAACAAGGGACGGAAAGGACGTAAACTCAATAAGCCGAATCGTAGATTTAAATGTGAAATGCTCTAAAATGGCCATGCAAACTTTTTTGGGTTTTCATGAAATATTTTTACAAATATTTTTTTCAAATTATCGCCTATCCGCCTATCTGTCTGTGTCTGCAAGCACACACATCATCAAATTGTAATTAATTTAAGTCTCTAAAGTTTTAATTTGTATGTCAAAACGTTTTCTTTTTGTTTTTTGCAAATGTGTGCGTGTGTGTGTGTGCATTGTGTGTCATTTGAAAGGCTGCATGGCGTCCTTTTAAGAGTATTAAAAAAAAAAACAAACAAATAATTTAAATATGTACCTCCACATATGAACTATGAATACTGTTGTAACTGCCTTGGTTCAGCTGCTAAGATCATTCGTTTTCAATTCAATGTTGTTTGTACCGTGCTAAACAAAACACACAACCCCGATATACGATATATGTATAAATATTAATGTTATCATAATTATTTTAATTTTTTTATTCCCGGTTATCAAAATTGTTTAACAGAAACTCAACCATTTGTTCTCTATCTCTCACACACACATGCACTAAACGAACAGAATTCCATTAGTATTTTCCACTGAAGATCGCACAAATCAATATGTTTTAATGTTTTCTGTTCAGAATTTTGGTGCTATAAAATGCAACAACAGCAGTTTTTCTTAATTATTAACAGATCAACAAGAATTCATAAAGAAATCAAGCAGCCAATTACATATATATATATATCTTATATATAAACAGGCATGGGCTCAATTCCGATTTGCATGCAAGCGCATTGAACTCAAATTCACAAAATGGGCATTGAGCACATGCCTGCTAGTTTGCTTTAAGCTTTTTATACATACAAACATACATACATAAAATTTAATATTTAATTTTTTTTGTATTCATTTTTGCCATACAAGAAAAGGAATGAAAAATAAATCAATTGTGTGTACACTAAATAAGAAATTGTTTAGTTTCAAATTGTTTTATTTTGTAAGTAATGAAATTTATCATGCTGTGGTTACAGAAGTTAAGAAGTAGTAATAATTTTATGTTTTAATTTTAAGATCAACAGGAAATACGAAACTCAATTCGCAGCAGAGAAAAAACAACACAACTATCAGGTCAGATCAGGAACGCAGCTCTGTCTAGGGTGAGCTAATAAGACGGATGAATGGCGCCTCGTAAGCCTTCTTGTTCGGCATTGTCACGACCGTTCTATTCAGGGACTTCAGTTCAAAAAGCACTCCGTCGGGCCATACTCGATCGAAAGACAGCAGAGAAGTAATTGTCATCCTTCAAAGTCTCCAGGTGTGTTGGCAATCCCTGATGTTTTGGTGTTCCATGGAAAATGCGTAGTCCAAATTGGTATTTGCGAGGACTCCAACTCCACAAGTTTGAGGTGTGAAGTCAGCATTCTTTCGAATCACAATCACACAAAATTCGGTGGGAAAGTGACAGAATCGAGAAACAGGACATCTATCCCTGCAAAGGCGCCGTCAACACTGTCATAAGCAGAGACCTTCGGGTGCTTACATTATTTTAAACACAAAAAATAAATGAAAATACCTGAGATTTTGTAAGTATTTTTGATAAGTACCCAAAATATTGGTTCAATAATTTTGAAAAAAAGTCAAGTAGGAGCTGACAGAGTTTATTAAATTTAAAGGTGACCATTTAAGCCCATCTTATGGGACCGGGCGTAACTTGCCTTATCGACATACAACGGAACCAGTTGGTTTTAGCCAGCTTATTCATAATCGAAAGCTTTACAACGCAGAGAATTTTTTTGAATGCATCTTGTAAGCCACTAGAAAAGATACACACTTTCAATCATTTCCGTTTACACGTTAAAGATATTTTTATTTTAGCGGATGGAATAGTTACTATGGGAGGATCACAGAATCTGCAAATGTAAACAAACCTCGCTAAACACACATTTGTTTAAATATCTTTTAAAACCTGACGTGCTAGGTTACAACGGACAATTGATTTGAATTAAGCTACAAAAAATACATATGGCCATTTTCATTCTGTCGAACGGGACCGACGTACGTAAAATTCGTTAACTTCTTTATAATACGTTTCTCTTAGCAAGCACTTTAATTAGTGCTAAAGTGAATAGCAAGTGAAATTCGGTTTCCAAAATAATGACAAAATTGGAAGCGATTCGAACGTGACAAAAACAGAAGTGGTTTTCGGGCGCAGCTATATAAAGAAAAAGTTTAGCAAAACCTGACACAATAACTAAGCCCAAATAGTTTTTGTATCTTATGAATGAATAGTTCTTTGAAATGTGTTTTATTTGACATAAAAATCTTGAGTACTTTTTTTTAAATTAATATTTATCTCTGTCGATACGTGACATGTCGAACGTGACTTTTTTTACCCAGTATGAATCAAGTGGTAAAATGTTATGTATGTATTCATGTAATTGAAGTTTATTTAATAACTAACCTTTTGAATTCTGTTTTATATTAAGAAAATGTTCGATTTCGGCTTACCACCATTAATCTGGTTTAATCTGGTTTGAAACCGTTCTTGAAACAGAAAATGTAACGCTTTACAAGTTCATAGCTTACATCATTTCTGAGATCATTTTTAAACCGGCTGAATCGTGTTTTGAACCGGGAAAACAACTCTCTATTTCCAACCTTAAATTTTCATTTTAAGTTCAAAGCCTAAATTACAGGGTTTGTCCGGAAAGTAATAGGAATGAGTCGATTTAAAAAAATTGTCAAGTCTTTAAAAAATTTCAAAGTAGTCACCTTCTGCGTCAATGCAGCGCTGCCAGAGCGAATTCAAAGCATTGAAGGCGTCACGGAAGGCATTCTCCGGAATAGCCTTGAGAGCCGTGGTGCATGCTGCTTGGATTCCCTCTGCCGTCTCAAAATGCTTGGCTTTCATCGGTCTTTTCAGGCGAGGAGACAAACAAAATTTACAGAGTTTCACACAGAATTTAATAGCGTACCACGTCGAAACACGTCGCGCGAAAATGCCTGTCCTGACTCTCTAGGTGCTCAAAAACAACTGACCAGCCGCTCGTTCGTTAGGTTGGAACGCCCTCTACCGAATTCAGGCGGTGAGCTCACGCTCCGAAGTACAGTTGCGGCGGAAGAAAATAGTCCTATTACTTTCCGGACGAACCCTGTATTGTTAAGATCTGAAATTAAACTTGTTTTTGGGTTTGGGAGCTTACAAATCGGTTCGCAGACTTGGGACATAACCCATGACCAAAGACATTACATACATAGATACCTCATCTCATACAAACTTTGTTTTTTGGGATGTCAGCTCCCAATAACAATCGTTTTTTGCCTCACATGCGACATCTTTAATATCTATAAATCTTTGCTCTCAGCGGTATAGGTAATTTATAAAACTTATAAAACCAAAGTCAGCTACCAAAAACAATCGTTTTTTGTTTCACATGCGTCATCTATAATATCTATAAATCTTTGCCATGACTCTTTTCTGAATGATTTGAACATACTGTAAGAATCTTATGAAGATTTGATTGATAAGTAAGAACTATTTTTAGTCATAAAATTTTACTCATCCGATGTCGAACGTGGCCAACTTTAAACGGCTTAAAAACATTAAAAAAATTTTAATCCAATTCTGTTTTTTTTTTTATTAATTTGCTTATTCTTTTTCGTATTTGTATTTATTTGATATTTCATCTTAGTCGCTAAAAAGTACAGGACTTATTTGGAAGCACTAATCACTACGACAATTTTCAAAAACAATATTCGATTGAATTATTAAGGTAATATTAATATTTAACATTAATTATGAAACTTAAAACTAAAACAAAAAGTATAAATTATACAGATAGATTTAGGAAAAGGAAAGAAAAACGAAAATTATTGCTGTAGGTAGTTTTGAATCGATTTTGTAAAGACGGGGCGCGCTTCTTATTGTTTTAAATTCGTTATGTAGCTGGTTCCATAGGCGAATAGCATTGGGGAAGAAGTGCAAGTCAGATGTGGCTAGTTTATTTCTTGTCGTGATAAATTTTTTCCTATGGAAGAAGCAAAGTTAAGCATTCGATACAGATAGGAAGGTTCACCGGAGTTAATTATTTTGTGCAGGAAAATTAACACTCGTAAGATTATCCATGAATTAAGAGGTATATTAAATATTCTCTCTGCAAGTTGTGATATGTGGTCGGTTGGATTTTTTGGGCATATATATATCTGGCGATGTTATTAAATGCTACCATTAAGCTTATGTTTGCTACTTGCATTACATCTTTCGAAAACTTCCACCCCATATAGCAGCGATGGTATTATATGTACTTTAGCAATCAGGTCTCTTATAAATATGTGTGGGTAGGTATTGTTTCGTCAGAACAGCCTAATTAGAGCATATGTTTTCCCGGACATCCCATGATAGTTGCATTATGTGTAAAACCTAAATGTAATGCCCTTTCAGTATACTCGATAATGGATCCGTCAATCTTCAACTGCTGTAGACTGCTCGTGTCATATTTCTTTCTGTAAATAACTAAGCATTTGGATTTACTTGGGTTTATTCTAAGACCGTTGCTCTTAGCCCATTTGCTGACTAGCTCCAGCTCACTATTACAATGATGGACGCATTCACTAATATTTTTTAACGGAGCACTCACATACATTTGGACGTCATCTGCATATATTTCAATTTCACATTTAGACAAGACATTTGGCAGGTCATTAACAAATATGGAAAATAGCAAGAGTCCAAGGACGGAACCTTGTGGAACACCACAATTTAATGTCAGAAAGGAAGAGCAGTCCGATTTTGTTACTACCGCTTGTTGTCTATCACTAAGATATGATATCAAGAGTTTTATTGCTGTAGCGGAAAAATTGTAAAGTTTGTTTAACTTTGCGCACAGTATTTTGTGACGTAACATATCAAACGCTTTTCTGTAGTCCAATAGTGTTAAGAGTGTTACGTGTCTTTTGTCCAGTCTACGACGAATATCTTCTAAAGTTTTCGTTACAACAGTGGTGGTGCTTCGCTATTTTCTGAACCCCGACTGCTTGTCATTTAGTAGTGAATTCTGCTCCATAAAGCTACTTATTTGTGATGCCAGGATTTGTTTAAATGCTTTTGATAAGAAAGATAGGATTGAGATGGGTCGGTAATCGTTATTGCTTTTTGGAATCGGTAACACTTTTGCAGCTTTCCAGACATGTGGGAAAGTTGATGTCATTCATGCAGTATTAAATATGTGTGTTATATGCACGAGTATTCTTGGTAAGAGGATTTTTATAAATTTGGGGTCAATTCGGTCTAGCCCTATAGCATTTGAATTGATTTTTAATATTGCATCTAGAACATCACATTGGTTAACACAAAAAATTAAAGCAATAATCACATTTATTAAAAGCTAACGAGGTCAGGTACGTATTTTCGAGAGTTTCTGATATGTCCGGTTTGCGTCAACATTATTGGCCATTTCCGTTCGCCTTAAAGTGGTCAAAAGCAAGCTAAGAATTAACCGTTCATCTAGATAGCATTGTACCCTTTCCCTTTTTTAGAGTGTTGTCTGAGGGACATTTTGTGGAACACTCTTTACCATATATATTCTATCTTACCGACGATAGTATTAAAAAGTGCAACCAATTAAAAATGTCACAGATAGAGAAAAAGCACTTGTATAACTTTTGCAGTGGATATGTCATGTTATCATATGTTGTAATGGGTATCTTTAAATGACTTAAGTTTGTTGAATTTGAATGTTTCTGAACGATAAAAATGATAAGGTAAAGATTTTTCAAGAGTATTTACAATTTTTTGTTGGTCTCGGTGGACCTTTTTTTGGAAATACCCATATGGATATTTTCTATCTTCTTGATTTAAAAGTTGGCCTTTATTTGTAAACCTGTAGAATCTGATTTTGGAAGTTGGTTTGGTATAAGGCCCCTCGCACACAGAACGCGGAGCTGACCAGAGCTAGCGGAGCTTACGAATTTTACATACAAAATGCTCCGCTCAGCTAAGCTGTTGATGTGCGTGCTCGCTATGTGCTCTGTGCGTTTGATTTTCCAAAGCTGATATTCTACTCTCCGCTCCGCTGTTTGTGTGCGGTGGGCCTAAGTCTGCTCCAGTGCAGCCTTAATTCATTCTGGCTTGAATTTCCGGAGGCTCTGACTCTGGAGCGTTTTGCAGACCTGATAAATTCACTATTAAGCCACAGTCCGAGATCTATATTCTATTCTGTTATTTCTAGGGCAGTGGCCCGCCTTCCCCTCTTTCTCACATTAATAACTTTTACATAATTTAAATTCCAGATATTAATTTTCTTTGCCTTTCCTTTACCAAGTGTTTCGTTTCCCAAAGTAGCAGAGCATCATATGGACTGGACTCAGTCGAAACAATAGAGCTTTCATTTTATTAATAACATTTTTATGACATAATTTCACTTAATTAAATACAAAACATAAAACAAATCAAATTTCACGCCGGAAATTGTTCATAACAAATCAAAACGAGCATCAAAACATTTCAAATTAAATTTATGCTTAAAATAAACGCTTGCATTTTTGTTTCTTAAGAGTAAATAGACTTTTCTTTGTAATATTTCCATTTTTTTCGCAAACTTTTTTTCAAATTTTTTCACAATTCTTCGCCTGACAGGATTAACATTAATTTCTTCCACAATCTTCTTTCTTCTTTAACCCTTATAAATTAAAGGTTTATGACTGCGCGTGTTACTTCTAAGTGGAGATGAGGGTGCCTCTTCGATTACGTCACCAATTACCATCCAATCGTCACTATAATAAATCTCCGTCTCTGGCTGAACAGGGCTCGAATCTGCTTTCGGTGAACACATGGCCACAATTTCTGGTGGGAAATATGCTTCTGGCATGTGCAAAAGTGCAGATAGAAAATCATCATGTTCGGCTGCACACTTAATAACATTATTCAACTGATAACGTTCGGCCATTAGCAACTCCTCAGGACTGGGTGAACGTGGTTGTGCCGCTTGAAGTTCAGCAGCAGCCAGAATCAATGCATTTTTAATAGTTTGCTCATGACGTTGGGTCATGGCAGACGAATAGCGATGCTCATGATCCATTTCCCAATTGAAGACAAAGACACAAAGATGGGCCGCCTTCAGCCAATCACGTACACCCACCAAAAGTTGCTCCAACTTTAAAGCATTTTCTGGAGAAAAGAAATTCAAATCATTATGTGAAAACTATTTGTAATCCTAGCTTTAACTTACTTTTAGCTGCGTCGCTCACAAAATTTCCATTACGATGGCGCACCTCTATGGAGGTGAATTGCCTAAATGGTTGCATATAGGAGGCAGTTCGTTTGAGTAGTTCATCGCATTCGGTGTACTTGTCATAGTCAAAGTGTCGATTGGTCTCCAACATGCGACGCTGTCGGGTAAGGAAGCGATCTAGCTTAGTACACAGAACCTGCACCTGGTGACGCACACTCAAGCTCTTGGGCATGGTCCTCTTTTTGGGCATATCAAACTGATAATCCGAGGGCAGGGCATTCTGCTGAGAGTAACCCAACTCAGCATTCATATGCTCATGCAGTGAACTCAAGAGATCCATTAAACGCAACACGATATTTGGTTCCACTCTACCAAAAGGATAGAAAAGGGAGACAATGGATTGGGCCATTTCATGAAGCTCTATATTAATCTCACTTACCCATCGCTATTAAGGCCTATGGAGCGTAGTCTTTCTATGGTAATTGATGCTGGTTTCATATCGCCTTGTCCGATATTCCACAAATTCTCCTTTTCCAACTGTTGTTGTTTTTGGCGGGAAACCAGAGACAACTGGCCGCCACCGCCATAGCCATTTGACCTTGACTTCTTGTGCTGGCTGCCCGACTCTGACACTTGGCGTGACTTCAGTGCCCTCTTGGGAACGGACTGTAGGCAACCGTAGCCATGGAACTGAAAGTTTGGAGCATTTTCATCCAAATTCAAATCTTTGAAATTGCTCTGCAATTCCATTAGAACTTGACTAGAACTGCTGGCATTATCCTTCCCATTCTCAGGGTCAGCGGATTCCATCAGGAAACACAATTCATGGTGTAATTCCATAAGTTTATGGTCCAGTTCCTGATCATCTTCGGTTGAATTCATTCTAGAAGACATTTTGCCGCGCGCACACTCTAACAACAACACTTTATAAAATTCCAGCGAAAAAAGGCGGGTGCCAGTCTGTCTGCGTGTCTGGGCGTCTCGATGTCTGCTTGTGAAATGAAATTCTTAGGAATTTTGGCGGCAGTGCAGCATAAAAAAAAGTTGATCGCCTGGCGTTGCCATCTGGTAGAAAGAGTATGAGTACAAAAAAGGCGGGCGCCAGGCTGTCTGATCGTGACTGGGCCATCCCGCCGTTTGCTTTTCAAATTCTTAGGGACTTTGGCGCCTGAGCCTTGAGGATGGCATCTGATCAAAACAATAGAAGGGTGCCAGGCTATCTGGTAGTGCATGTCGACAAGCTGTCTGCTTTTCAAATTCTTAGGGACGTTGGCGCCAGTGCAGTCTGAGCCTTAGAGTTGCCACATGGCCAGGCTTTCGTTAGTAAATAATGCTGAGTTTACATTGCGCTTGGACTGTCACATTTAGTGTCACAACTTAATATTCCAAAATATTCAAAAAAAATGCTAATATTCCCTAAGGCAGCGTTTTTCTGCAGAGAAATTGTGACCTAGTAACAAAAAGAGTAACCCCACCTAGTACAAATACTAGTAATTTTTAACAGGTTGCAAAAAAAAAAAACCAGATTCGGGAAAGTTGAGAATAAATAACACTATGTCACAAAATTTCAAAAGTTGTTGTATCCGCTTTGGCTTATTTGTTTTCGACTGCGATATGTCAAGTAACGGTTCTTGATAGCTAATTTCCCTTTTAGTGTTTGAATTTTTTTTCAATTTTTTCTTTTTTATTGTTTTTATCTTTAAATTTCCTTCCAAAATTTTGTGACTCTACCTTTTTCAAAACACTAAAATGAATTTAGCGTTCTAGGTTATTCCGTATTTTACTAGGATCAACTATTAACGGATCAAAAAATTGTTGCATAGTGTAATTATCTTTCGAAGAAATTTTCGTTTGAAATACTTATTTGAAATAGTTGTATTGCAATTGGAATTAAACTGCTTGCAAAGGATTTAGTGATGAAGTTGACCGACAGATGTCGTTATACTGAGCAGCGGATGAAATTAAGCTAGAATGAAACTCGTCATAAACAGACACAAAGGTCAACTGGTATGTAACTGGTTGCAAATGGCTGCTGCCGGGGACAATTGTCTCCCGCCTGTCGACTTCAAAACCAGTGTCTATTCTTTTGCGAATGGTACATTTCTTAATGTAAACTAGACACTTTCCCTGCAGGATTGTTAAGAAGAGCGAGGACAAAAACTAAAGAGTGAACAGAGAAAGTGAGACCAGTATCAGTTTGAACAATGTTTAGGTTCTTTTCGGTTTAATTTTTCTCAATTTTTTTTCCATTTTATCTCATTCAAGATAACACTTCAAGACAGACTTATTCCCCAACTCACCAAACCAACTTTTTCGAAAGTCATAGTACGCAAAATAGTACGACACCTGTTTTCCCGATTTTGGAAAATTCGCCTACAAGGAAAATGGCCGAAAAATTCAGCATGAAAAAACTATTTTTCATCCGATTGTCTTAAAACTCGGTTTGTAAGGGTAGAATACGAAATAGTTTGAAATGAAATTTTTCAATGTAGGAAAGTCCCGCGCCGGCGGCCCAGGAAAAAAATGCCCAGAAAATTTTGCATGAAAAAAATCCGACCAATAATTTAAATTCGCCGTAAGCCCGACAACGAATTGGAGAGCGGGTCCGAAGTAACGTAATGTAAAACGAATTTTTATTTTTAATTTTAAAGCGCTATTCAGACTCCGAAAAATAATTTTGAAACTCCAGAAAGGATAGCAGTTGCAAAGTCCGAACAGTGGCAGTGGTACAGCAACAAATGGAACCACGTGTGATCAATAGACACCTTTGCTGATATTCAGATTTTCGACTTAATTACATCTGGCCACAGAAGTCCCAGGCGGGAATACACAAACACAAGCGGATAGCAAAACAATCGCAAATAGTGGGTGTAGGAGTTGCCAACTAAAAAGCATCCCGAAAACATTCGCAGTGGCCCCGGACAGGTACAAGCTTCACATTTTTTTATTGAGCATACTCGCTGGATAATAAAAAAAAAATGGAGAAAAAAATGTAATTTCGGAGAACCTTTGATCCCAAAATTTTAAAATAACTAATAAATAAATTTTTAACAAAGAATAAATTTTCTGATGGGAAAATAAAAATATATAATATTGAAAATTTGATTAAGCAAGAATTTGCGGGATCAGCTTGGCTCAATTATATTTATTTTTACAAATTATTTTTTTTTTATTTATTTATTAAATTATTGAAAAAAAAAAACCGACATTGAGGAGATAAAGGGCCAACTGAAGGGAGTGACACATGAAAATAGAATTCTTACAGCTTGAGAATCAGCCCTCAAAAGGAAATAGGAAATGCTGAAGGAGGAAAGAGCAGATGAAAAGAAGGGAGTTAAAACACTAGTGGAACAAAGCAAAGTGTTTGGGTAGCAGTAATGCAACCACTATGGGGCTAAGAATTTTCTGCATGATAAACTTGAAGTGACCCCCCCGGCGAGAGTACTATTTGAAAGAAACTCCAAGGTGGGAGTACTTGCAGAACTAGAAACCGTGGAAATGGTGGGATCAGCTCTTAGATGTGGAAAAAACTAGCAGGAACCAAAATCTTCATTGAAAAAAGATCTTAGTATAGAGAAGCACGAGCATAAAAAAACTAAAAAAGAATTAGTCCATGTAAACAATAGTCACAAAGTCTAGTAAAGGACGACAAGATAAATATAAAGGGAATGTGGATGCACTTCAACGAAAACAAAATCCTTATGCACAAAGAACAACCGCAAATAATGAAATAATGGAGATTTACGGAACCGCTATAAGCGCGAGCCACCTAAATTATGATGTACTTCTTCGCAAAGTTAATGATGCAAAAAGTAAAAAAGTATGCCCGGCCTCATTATCCTGAAACGCCAACTAAGAAAAATGCGAATAATTTAACTTCATGTAACTTTAAGATATTAGCGTATAATGTAGCAGGATTAGCAAATAAGCACCTTTTTAGTAGATTCTTCTCTTTTGTAAACACGTTTGAAAATTTTTACTGTCTGAAACATTCGTTGAAACCAATTTTACTAACTATGAGGCGTACTTCCCGAACCATAATCTGCACTGGATCCCAGCAATTAGAAGATTTTCCAGAGGACGAGCGAGTGGAGGGCAGCTCCTAGGCATCTGCAAAAAATTTAGCACCACTCAAAAATGCCACATCAAGCAAGACCAAAATATCGCCACAATCGCAATGATGCACGGCCATCACAAACTGTGTATTGTCCCCGTGTATCTAAATTGTAATAACTGGAACCACGATTATGAGAACCTTTATAATTGGTTGTTTGCGCACGAGGGCGAAAATGTGCTAATAATCGGGGACCTAAACGCAAGAATTGGTGAGCTGCAAACTAACACAGAAAGTAACCTCCTTACGTCGAAAGCACTCAGTGACATCCGTAATGCCCGTGACAAAACCATAGATACAAATGGCAGAAAACTCATCGAACTATGTGAGTCCAGCAACCTTACGATATTGAATGGAAGAACGCAAGGAGATATAGATGGCAATTTTACATTTGTGCGTGGAGCAGCATGCTCCACTATTGATTTTGTGCGATTCGGGGAGTCTGGCACGAAATGCTAAAAGATGCCAGAGTTGAAGAAGAAATCCACTCCGATCATATGCCACTGTGCGTGGAGTTTTCTGCAAAATCGAGCGATCAATTTGATATATGTATAGATGACCAACTACTCCCAAAATATAGGTGGAATGAGTCTAAAGCACAAATTTATAGGAGAGAGCTTAACATATGCTTGAGTCTTCGAGAAGAACACGAAGAACCGTCCATTGCGGAAATTACCAAAAATATGCAAAAGGCAGCACAGGTAATACAACGGCCCCACCGACAGACGTATAAGCAACCATGGTTTGATGAGCAATGCGAGAGCGCTAGAATATCCGCGTTTAAGTATCTTAAACAAATCAGAACCACAGGAGAAACCGCGCGACTGGAGTACCGAAAAGCAAATGCCACATTTAAATCCGTATGTCAACACAAAAAGGCCCAATACTACAAGCGAATTAAGCTAGAAATTAGTAGCATAAGGGATAGTAAAAGTTTCTGGGCAACTGTGGCAACATCAAAGTGGACGCAGAGGTGCTATACACCCATTTTAAGAGTCTACTCGAGCATCCTTGCAGGACTCAAGTCAGCTATGCCCTACCGTACGTGTCGAATCAAGAGCTTGATGCGGCTATAACATTTATAGAAATGCAAGAAGCGATCCAACGAATTAAACCAAACAAAGCGCCTGGTATCGATAGAGTTCCCGGTGAATTTCTCAGGAATGCGACTGATGGTCTTCTTACAGAGCTCTTGCAAACTTATAACCGAATTTTCGAAGAAGGCGTGGCACCAGAAAGCTTCAAAAGGAACCTTATATATCCAATATTTAAAAAAGGTGACCCAAGCACGCGAACTATAGAGGAATATCTTTCTTAAACAGCATCCAAAAATTGTTTACCTCGATACTACTAGAAAGGATAACGTCATGGGTTAATCGCAACAGTATCCTGAGCGAATTTCAGGCGGGCTTCCGCAAGGAGTACTCAACAGTAGACAGCATATTTGTTCTTACATCAATAGCAACAGAGTACTTTCAAAGAAAGGACAAAATGTATCTTTTTATACCCTTGCAAAGGGTATTATAATTTTGCCCAGAAGTTTGCAACGCATAGAAATATTCATTTCCGACCCTATAAACTATATATATTCTTGATCAGGGTGACGAGCTGAGTCGATTGAGCTTTGTCCGTCCGTCTGTCCGTCTGTCTGTCCGTCTGTCTGTCTGTTTCTACGCAAACTAGTCTCTCAGTTTTAAAGCTATCGAGCTGAAACTTTGCACAGAGTCTTCTTTTTTACTGCACACTGCTAATATGTCGGAACCGACCGGATCGGATGACTATATCTTATAGCTGCCATAGGAACTATCGGTCGAAAAGTGGGTTTTTGTGAGAAAAACTTTTTTGTTTTTAATGTTAACGTGTCTCACTTCAGCGATTATTAATATTATACGCTTTCACATAGATTTGGAAGTTTTTCCCAAAATCGGATGACTATATCTTATAGCTGCCATAGGAACTATCGGTCGAAAAGTGGGTTTTTATGAGAAAAATTTTTTTGTTTTTAATGTTAACGTGTCTCACTTCAGCGATTATTAATATTTTACGCTTTCACATAGATTTGGAAGTTTATGTCAAAATCGGATGACTATATCTTATAGCTGCCATAGGAACTATCGGTCGAAAAGTGGGTTTTTATGAGAAAAATTTTTTTTTGTTTTAATGTTAACGTGTCTCACTTCAGCGATTATTAATATTATACGCTTTCACATAGATTTGGAAGTTTTTCTCAAAATCGGATGACTATATCTTATAGCTGCCATAGGAACTATCGGTCGAAAAGTGGGTTTTTATGGGAAAAATTTTTTTGTTTTTAATGTTAACGTGTCTCACTTCAGCGATTATTAATATTTTACGCTTTCACATAGATTTGGAAGTTTATGTCAAAATCGGATGACTATATCTTATAGCTGCCATTGGAACTATCGGTCGAAAAGTGGGTCTTTGTGAGAAAAACTTTTTTGTTTTTAATGTTAACGTGTCTTACTTCAGCAATTATTAATATTATGCGCTTTTACAAAGATTTGGAAGTTTTGGTCAAAATCGGATGACTATATCTTATAGCTGTCATAGGAACTATCGGTCGAAAAGTGGGTTTTATTTAGAAAAATAGTTTGTTTTAATGCTGGCGTTCTTAAACTCTGATGTATTAAAACATTTGCAAGGGTATAAAACTTCGGCAAAGACGAAGTTAGCTTGGCCTTCTCTTTTTTTATTGACTTTAAAGCGGCTTTCGATACAATCAATAGAAGGGCTCTACTGCTGAAGTTAAAATATTGGAAATTATTCGCAACCTATACAGCGAGAATCGCACTGCTGTGTGGAACGGAAAATCAGTGTCAGAGTGGTTTGAGACCAATACAGGTCTGAAACAAGGCTGCCTCCTCAGTCCATTGCTTTTTTCTCTATTTGTGGATGATATCACGGAAATTCTGCCTGGAGGTGTGAGAATCGGAGCACACATTGTCAAGGTACTCATGTACGCAGATGACATGGTGCTTCTGGCGGACAGCCCACAGAAGCTGCAAGAGATGATCAACCGCACTCATGAATACTGTGTCACATGGAATTTGGAAATAAATCTCGAAAAATCAAAAATAATGTGCGTGAAAGATCCAAGAGGACGGCTGTCACGGAATGAAAAGTGGACTCTAAACGGCGCAGAAATTGAAGTGGTCAAGGAGTACAGATATCTGGGCGTGCTATTGACTCCATCAATGAGTTTCACCAAACATGTGCGACAAAAACTCAAAGATGCCAGACTTGCTATCAACAGCACATGGAGTTCCTTCATAGCAAAAAGAATGTAAAAAGCAGCGCAAAGTTCAAAGTCTTTGAAGCAACATCGCGATCCATAATGTGCTACGCCGCCCAAGTATGGGGACACAGTCAATATGAAGATGTGGAAAAATTGTTGATGGGATTTATAAAGCGATTGTTTAGACTCCCAATGAACACGCCAAACCATGCCATCATTCTCGAAACTGGACTATCTCCTGTTTATGCCGACACGCTACACTTACATTTAAGCTACATGAGGAAGACCATGAACATGGAAGCGCACAGACTGCCAAAAATTATAGCTACGCACTTGATGCAAACGAAGAAGCAGTTCTTTGAAAAGTGGGAATCTCTTGCAACATCACTGAACATAAATTGCTCTTTTGCGAATCTATCCACCTGGAAAATGAATCATGGACTATTGATCGAGGGTGTGAAACGATCTTCTCGAGACAATGCGGAGCGCAGGGCGAGGCAAAGCGAGACACGTGATACCTATAAAGTATTAGAGCACAACCTTGGAGACAAAAACTACTTCAACGATGATATCGGCATAAATGGAATTGCTGCAATTTTCAAGGCAAGAGTAGAGCTCTTGAGTTTGGAATACTCCCCCCCACAGAACCGATCGCTCGGAAGAGTGCTCATTATGCAATATGAGAGAAAGAGAAGATACGCTGCACTTTATAGCAAGATGCCCAATCTTAAGGGAGATACGTCGAAATTATTGGAAAAGGGACAGTCTTAACAGAGAGGAATGCCTGCAAGTTTTAAATGGAGAAAGCTGGCCAAAGCTCATTGGCTACATCTTCGAAGCACAAAGTTATAGGCAATTGGTAAAGGAGGAATTTATTTAGTGGATACAGATACTTGCGCATATTGAAGCTTTTTTGACGAACGATCTGGTATCTGGGGAAGACCCGGGAAGCCAGGTGTAGTAGTCAGGGAAGTGGAAAGACGCGTTAAGTTTTCGGCTGACGGCAGTAGGCCAAGCCGGTGTTACCACCAATTATCATTTTTGATTTTTTTTTTAGTTTGGCTTTTTTGTTACCAACGACAGTACTCTTAAATAATTATAGTAGCTTACTTCTTATACAGATTATGTTAATATTACGCAACAATTTAAAAAATAAATGATAATTCTACTACTACTACTACTACTACTCTATGAGAATTCATTTGTGTTTTCATTTTGAGATGTTAGAAAGACCGCCGGGATGCCCACTGGGAAGTTGGTGGGATGTGGGTGAGATGGGGGTGGGAAGTGGATGTAATGTGGGTGGGATGAGGGTGGGATGTGGGTGCGATGTGGGTGATAAGTGAGTGGGTAATAAGTGGGTGGTAAGTGGATGGGAAGTGGGTGGGATGTGGGTGAGATATGGGTGGGATGGCGGTGGGATGTGGGCTGATATTGGTTCTATGTTGTTGAAGGCGCAGCGAAGACCGATGGGTTTTATGCTAGCAAACTATATATATATTCTTTATCACGGCGCACAGTGGGCGGTTTGCCGAATTTAGCGTTGCAAAAATCAAAAATTTATGGTCGATTTTTTTGACTGCTTTAATTTTATAAAGGGAACCCCAGATCACAACATTGTGCTAAAATAAATACATATCCTGAATGGGAATGCGCCCTGCTTCCTTTCAACATGTGTAGTGTCGTAAAACCAAAGCGACGGGGATTAAGGAAACCCATAAACCAAATTGGCTCGTTTAGACGGGGGCCATTAAATGATTGATGCAAAATATTCAATTCAGTTACACACCTTTACGGGGTTGGCAAAGAGATTGACTAAATCAAATTCCACCTATTGGGAGGAAAGATCCTAAATTAAATTCTATCTATTGGGAGGTAGGATCCTGTTCTTAATTACTGAGATCACTCATATAAATATGAGCCGCAGGTAGAGCTAATACTACAGTTGTCCAACAGCCTCCGATACAAATTTCGGCACAAGTGATACTTCAGGTTTTATTGGATCACACAGCGAGACGTATTGTGGGAAGTCTACCCGAAACGGGTTTGGAAGCATTGTCAGAAAACCTGACCTTATTCTGCAAATGGGACTGCGATGGATCATCGGGACAGAGTGCTTACAAACAAGTAATTAGTTTCGATGGAATGCGAATATGTTCATGGCTTCACTTGTCCCACTCCGGCTGAAAAATGGTAAAGTGGATTGCTGGAAAAATCCTGTCGGCCAATAATGTTCAAGTATGCGAAGCAAACGTCAGAACTAACTACAAGCACTGTTAATAGTATAAAAGAGGACATATCTGCTTTGAGGCCAATCCCAGTCGAAACTTTTTGACTATGATTGATGAAAAAGCCTCGAACGACATCACAAGTTCCAAATCAACACTGACATGTGCAATCTGCAAGAGGAAGCAAGACTTTGAGGAGTTCGAGCCATTGGAAACGGACGAGCATAATTATGAATACGGCATTTCCCTATAGCATGCACTGAAAAAAAGATCAAATATCAGCCCTATCTTTAGTAATATCGAAAAAATATAAATTTTTCATATCAATGGGAAACTATTTCTACCTAAACATATTGACGCTATAATACCTTGATATTTTTTCAGATGAAGGCCGATTTTATACTGAAAATACCCGTATGATACTAAATATCTGTTTTTTTTTGTATGCTCCCATTTTTTCGGACCCATCTGGCAACGCCATAACTTTTGACAGAGATGTCAGATCGCTTAATGACATACCGCGTTTGAAGCGTGAGTCCAAGCAGATTTTTACCATGGAACAATACACGCCACGCGAGCGCTCTGAAATAGTTGAAATTTACATTCAACAGAACAAGTCAATTGTGAAAACTTAACGTGCTTTTAAAAAATTTCACATTTCACATTGAATGGGACCGTAAATAAGCAAAATTGCCGTATTTACGCCACTGAAAATCCTCAGGAGATTCAAGAAGTGCCTCTTCATGACGAAAAAGTCACAGTTTGGTGCGGCGTTAGTGCGAAAACGGTCATTGGGCCGTTTTTCTTCCAAAATGAAAATGGCCATGCTGTTACCATCAACCAGGAGCGTTATCGCGACATGATGACCAATTTTGTGATGCCAATTATTCGTCGAAAGCGTATGAGGCAGTTCTGGTTTCAACAAGACGGCGCTCCACCGCACACAAGTCGCATAACAATCGATTTTCTGAAGAAATTGTTTCCGGGCCGTTTGATGTCGAAAAGTGGTGATTTGGACTGGCCACCGCGTTCGCCCGATTTGACGCCGCCTGACTTCTTCTTGTGGGGATATTTGAAGTCAAAGGTTTACGTTAACAAGCCAAGGACCGTAGAAGAGCTCAAGGACAACATTCGTGAAGAAATAGCCGCTATTCCGGCCGAAATGTTGGCGAAATCGATGGAAAATGCTGCAAAAAGGGCACAATACGCCATCAACGCCAGAGGCGGCCATTTGAGAGATATCATATTCAAAAATTGATGTAAACAAATCTACTTGGAACAAATTAAATGATTAAGATTGCCAACCGCCAAATTTTTATTTTTTTTTTTGATTTTTAAAAAAAAAAATGGGTCCGTCGAATATGTACTCTCTTCACGAAAAGGAGAAGGAAAAAAACATAAAAGCAGTGGAAAGTAAAAGGAAACGGGATATACAAACGGAGGTTCTTGGCGGAGCTCGGGCTAAAAGTCGAGGCTCCAAGCAGGGCTATGGAAACACGAATGATGAAAACACAGCTCGGAGGTTCTTCAATAACGATAAGGCAACTGCTTAGATAACAGGAATTCACCAAGATATCATAAAAAGGTTTAAGATCATTCTCAATGTCTTAAGCTGTGGCGAAAATGTTGATGCTTGCAAATATGGAAAATATGCCAAGATTACAAGAATACGTGCAAAGTATCCGGAGAAAAATCTAACTCCTACTGTCCATAAAATATTGGATCATGGTGAGCAGCTAAAACAACGACAACTTTTATCGATGGGAGAGTTGTCAGATGAAGCACAGGAATCTAAAAAGAAGGACTACAAAAGATATAGATATGCGAACACGTGCAAAATATCTCGACCTCAAGAAAACACGGACCTTTTCAACATGTTGTCGGCCTCGTCTGATCTCCGTATCTCATCTCTCAGACAAATCAGATTACTTGAGGAATTAACCAACTAATATTCACCAGAAATGTTAAGTCTATTAAGTACTAATGATTTGAATAGCTATATTGACAACATTTTAAAGGGAAATTAGTTTAAAAAAAACGAGAAAGGCAAAGCTAACTTCGTCTGTACCGAAGTTTTCATACACTTGAAATAGCTTGTCTCAAGGGTTAGCGACTTCGACCAAACTTCGCAGATCAGCTTAAAAACATTACATATTACCCATGTCCGTGTTTGAGAGCAGTAATATTGAGAACAAAACAGTTTTTCTTACTAAAAACCATTTTCCGAACGAACATTTGTATGGCAGCTACAAGAAGTAGTCATCCGATCCGGTCGGTTCCGACATATTAGCAGCGTGCAGTAAAAAGAAGACTCTGTGCAAAGTTTCAGATCGATAGCTCCAAAACTGAGGGACTAGTTCGCGTAGAAACAGACAGACGGACAGACGGACAGACGGACAGACGGACGGACGGACAGACGGACAGACGGACAGACGGACGGACACAGCTTAATCGACTCAGCTCGTCATGCTGATCAAGAATATATATACTTTATGTGGTCGGAGATGATTCCTTCTATGCGTTGCAAACTTCTGGGCAAAATTATAATACACTTTTCAAGTGTATCATTTTCCATCGAGTTCGCTCATTTTAAGGCTACAGAATAGCCCGCTCTTTACTCCTTCGTACCCTTTGTTGAAATTACTCCAAATCACCTTTATGAAAAAATTTCAGAAAAAATTATGCAAATTTTGTGGTGTCATGCTGGTTGAGAACAAACCGCCCCATACGGTTAAAAGTCATTCGGATACCCTAGACACCTTTAATCATATACATATGCCATTTATTTGAAGAAAACGGATGACCGTTTTCGCTAACACCAAATGTGACTTTTTCGTTGAAGAGGCATTAGACAATTTAGCTGAGTAAAGGTCCCGTCCGAGTGAAGGCTAATTTCGTAATTTTTAAGCACGTCCGCACGCTGTTCTGAGGAACACAAATTACCACCATTACCGACATAGCCCGCCAATTACTAAAATATAAGAAATTTCACTTTTTGGTATATTCATGTGTGTATATTACATTAGCTAGTTACTTATTAGAAATTTTCAACTACTTAAGATTCCTAAAATTAAATTCTCTAGACATCTGAAAAAAGCTGCTCTTGTGGCACTTTGCTAAATGTTCGGTTTAGCACAGCCTTAATAATCAGACCCAAGGCCTCAGATATACTTCCCTTCAGTTCGTTGAAGATTTCCTGCCAGTTTTCATTAATAAGGGCATGCATATTGTCGCTCAGATCTTTTTGGCCATTGAAGAGACCCTCCAGCTTGTAGGTAACATGCGCGGGTATCACACTTAACTTGATATCAGCTACCTCGGCAAAAGTCCTACGGTCGCCCTTCGAAATTGACTTCAGTTGGACCAAAGCATTCACCTGACATTTCACTGTGTGGGATTTGGAGTTTAAATAAATGTTATCTTTGCTTAATACAGAAGAACATACTTAACACTATCTGGGCTTGACCTTTACCCACTATAGGTAGAATTAAGACTTTTCCATTCACACTGTACGGACCCTGGAGGGAAATTTTGGGTACTTCCATCACAAAGTCAATGGGCTGGCTGAGATCTCGGGTAAACCCGCTGTACAAAGAAATTAGATCTTATCCGTAATCTTGACATTATGTACTTTTACTCACGACACCCGCTTTACATTTGCCGTATGCAGACCCACTAAATCCACCTCGTGAAAGCTTAGATCAATGCTCACAGGACTATTGGGGTTTTTACCCATGTTGAGCTTCTTAATGTGCAGAGGGTCCAATGGCACCAGACCCAATTCCTTAATCCCTGTCTTGGCATGATGTTTCAAAACATAACTCACTCCATTCCTTACACATTCATCGTCCATAATGGGGCACTTCTCGATGCCAGCGGCTATAAGCAATGAAATCCAAACAAAAATCTTAACGAGAGATATTTATATGGAAGAGAGCTGCACTAACGTAGTTCATATCCTTGAATGGTGATATAGAAACAGCTAAGCACCGACAGCAACACTTCAATTCGCCTCATTTTGATGTTAATTCCACTGACAAATTCAATTCGCGACTGTGACACTTGTTTTCAGCAGAAGCCTCTTTTATAGGAATTTCGGGGTTCTGTGGGTAGCTCCAGCTTCAATTGAAACATTCAAGTGTGAAATTGCGTCTCAGCCCAGAGAATTCGACTTTGACTGACTACAACAATTCACAACTCTGACTCAGTTCAAGTTAAGTGATATGTTTTGTGTTTTTATGGCTCCCTTTATTGAACTAACAATTTGAACTTGATCTTGTCGTGGCTTCCAGTTCCAGTTCTATATGAGAGAATATGCCAATGACTTTTCAAATACATCCCAATCACGTTTATTTTGTTTATATGTATTTGATTTTGCCCTGGATACATGAATTGAATGCAAAATTGTTGATTTAATTTTAATATGCATACGAAATTTTTGTCTGTCACATGGAAAATTAGCATCCATATATTTCGATTGGAACACCTTTTTGACATCCTTTCCTTGTTGCCATCGGGTTGATTTAACTCTAGAAGTTTATTGCCTCGCATGTGCTGATGATGATTCAAAGTCTAGAAAGGGGAATGAATCTAGAATAACTTGGCATTAAGCGTGTTAGCAAAGCAAAGGTGGAATGTAGTTAAACTGAGATTAATTCGTGCTCTCTTTATTGCTTGGTAACCACACTTCAATTTTGGTCATTTCTATAAACCAAATGAATGAGCTGAAAGTACAAAATTACATCTGATAAGGAAAAGACACTTAATGTGGGGCTGGCAGAGCTGAAGCCAGCCTTTACCCATGAAGTGATCTCTAATGTATGTATGAACAAATTGTTGCCATGATTGTTCTCCTGAGTTTGGTTAAGCGGTTAAAATGCGATTCCCTTTATCGCAAAATTCTCGTCCCTGTAACGTGTCCATGTCGTGGGTGCCAATAGCCACCAGGGTACGCTTACGACAAATGTTCTGGAGCAGCTTATCCTGCGGATCAATGAAACTGTTGTAGGACTCTTGGGTAATGGACACATTGTGAAGCCCAGCGGCCACAGTATGTGGACGAATCTGTGCCCTGGACGTGGCAACTCTTCGCACCTATTGCTGGGTTGGCTCGACAAACCCAAACTTTGGCTTTGAGATATGATAGTCTAGTAGTCCTGCTGTTTTTTATTATTTAAATGTGAATAGCTTGTTAAATTCATAGAAAATTATTATGAAATGCAGGCCTACTAGATTATCATATCTCATGTATCAGACAATGAGTAAACGCCATAAAATTTGCTTTAGTGGCAAAAAACCATCGGACCTGTTCCGAATTCCGAGTCGGTTTTCGTGTAAACGTTTGCAAGTGGAATACCAATTGAACAATGTTACATGGAAGTTGACAATCATATCTATGGTTACTAGATCCGCTTTGAAGAAAATAGGAATTTCTTAAGCAATTGAAACCGATTGCTCAATGTCAAGTGAAACCAATTCGTCAAAAAGAAACGACCCGATCTAGTAACCACAGACATTCTTCGCACCTTCCATTTCGATTTGTAAATTTTAAATAAGAAACAACAAGGTTTACACGGAAACCGACTCAGAATTCGGAACAGGGCCGTAAAGTTCAAAAAATGAACTATAGTTCAATAAATTAACCTTCGAAAAACAAACTATAGTTCAAAAAGTGAGAAATACATAGTTCAAAAAATGAACTATAGTTCAAAACCAAGACCTAGTTCATAAGTTCATTTTAAAGACTTGTTCATTTGAACTAGTTCAAAAAAATCGGCACAACTCTATTGTACATCACATCTGTCTCACAACAGGCAGAAACAAAAGATGAACACATTAAAAAAGAATAACTCTTAATTATATACATAAACTAGCATATAACCAGCCGCGCTTCTCTGCGCCTTCAACAGTGTAGAATTAGTACCCACCCACTTCGCATCCACATCCCACCAACTTCCCCCCAGTTCCCACTCACTTCCCACCCACTTACCCCCCTCATCCCACCCACATCCCATCCACATCCCATGCACACCACCCACATCCCGCCCACTTCCCACTTCCCCACATCCCACATCCCCCACACCTACCCACATCCCACCCACATCCATAACCACCCACTACCCACTTCCCCCACTTACTACCCACATCCCACCCACTTCCCAAGCACCACTAACCCACCCACATCCCATCTACATCCCACACCACATCCCACCCACTTCCCTTCCCCACATCCCACCCACCTCCCAGTGAGCATCCCGGCGGTATTTCCAACATCTCAAAATGAAAACACAAATGAATTCTCATTTTGACATTACAAACCGAGTTTCAAGTCAATCGGGTGAAAAATAGTATTTTTCACGTTCAATTTTTCGGGCATTTTCACCCTGGGGCGGATTTTCCGACATTGGCAAAATCACATTTCAAATTATTTCGAACTCTGTCCTTACAAACCGAGTTTCAAGCCAATCGGATAAAAAATAGTTTTTTTCATGCAGAAATTTCTGGGCATTTTTCCTTCGACCGTTCCAACATCGGAAAATCACATTTCAAACTATTTCGTATTCTATCCTTACAAACCGAGTTTGAAGCCCATCAGATGAAAAATAGTTATTTTCATGCAGAATTTTCCAGTCATTTTCCTCGTGGGCGGATTTTTCGGAAAAACAGGTGTCGAATTATTTCGCTTACTATGACTTTTGAAACAGGGTTTTGTTCAAGTCGACAGAGATAAAAATGGATAAAATTTAGGAAGTCAAACCGAAAATAACCTAAACTTTCCCACTGCACCAAAGCTTATCGCCGGCGCTATTTCCGTACTTAAACGTGGAATTGTCCAACACCCCCGCAATTAGTAGCACCTTTTAACAGAAAGTTTGTACTCTACTGTCCAAAATTTTTTCAGCTTTCTATCTTTTTCTTACCGTTTAGGCTGTCGACTGATTTTGCCAATCAGTCAAGTTAGTCTGAGTCAATCAGTCAGTGTACTTTCTTTTAATATTTATAAACCCTAGCATATATCCGCGGCGCTTCGCGCGCCTTTTACAACACTTTTGCCAGTCCAATATCAGACCACCCAAATCCCACCCTTTCCCCCACATCCCATGACCTTCACCACCCCTTTAAAACTTACCCACGCCAAGTATTGACATTGTTTCGTACTCTATCTAAACAAATGGTTTCAAATCATTATTCTACGGGGGAAAAATAGTGCATTTTAGATTTATACCGTTAGACCATTTTTCCGTGCATTTTCACGCCTGTGCGCGGATTTCTTATATTGAAAAATCACATTTCAAATTATTTCGTATTCCGTCATAGCAAACCGAGTTTGAAGCCAAACGGATGAAAAGTAGTTTTTTGCATGCTGAATTTTCGCCCATTTTCCTCGTGGGCGAATTTTCCAAAATCGGGAAAACACTTGTCGAATTATTTCGCGTACTATGCTTACAAACCAGGTTTCCAGTCAATCGGATGAAAAATAAAAATTTTCCCATACGCACTAGAACCCACTTTCACCACTAAAGGAAACTCGTGTCCAAATTTCAGCATTCTATCTCTTACCGTTTAAGCTGTGCGATGATTGCCAATCAGTGACTCAGTCAGGACACAAATCATGTGGAATCGGAATTGATAGCTGTTCCCGTTTCCGAAAAACGATCAAATTATTCGGTTTTAAAGTTGTGCCTTTGAGTGAGTGAAATGAAAAGTAATTGACAATTTTCATGTCAACGGTTATATATTTTTTATCTATCCAATATTTTTATATTAATAAGTCATATTTTGAGAAGATTTTAAAGTAACCATATAAATATTGGGCATTCAATTTGATTTAAAATTAATAATTTTAAAGTTGCACCCCAGAAATAGCATGTAGACGGAAGCAAAAACGATCGAAATGAAACCGAGCTGTTGCAATTCCCCATTAGCGCATGCGCAGTGCTGATCGAAATTGTTTATGTTACCATTGCTGAATTATAGTTCGAAAACGATTCGAACTTTCATTCGAAAAGTAAATCGATTTCTATTTCACTCGGAAACGAAACATCAAATGAAAACGTTTCGGAAATACAATCGTTTTACTTTTAAATCCACTCGGAAATGGGAACAGACCTGATTAATTTATAAAATTTATGTAAAATGTATAATTTATAAGTTAGTACTGCCGAATTTGCTTAATAGTTAGAGCTACCAGTTATAGTCCTATTGTAAATACTTAAACGAAAACAGGTATTTATACCAGTTAGCTCATAGGGTATCTAACTAGTAGGACTAACCACACACGTACGACCACCGATAGGTCGACATTCGGTTAAAATCTTCCCGACGCCCATTTGCGTTTGACCAGTTAAATTTCTTGCTTAGCGATGAGAGTGACTTGGTGAATAGTCACGATTAGTGTAACTGAATTTTCGTGACTTCCATAGACGAAAATTACAGTTTATAAACATTTTTTGTCTCATATACTATACCATAAATTTGTACAAAAAATGTGTGTGTAAGGGGCTATCTGCGCAACGCGTGCACCAAATTGCATGCTAGATGCAGAAGCAATGCATTTAAATGATAGCCAGAGTATGTGGCATGGTTTTTATAAAAAAAAATTTGTTTACTTTTCTATAAATGTCCAATTCTCACTAAGGCACAAGGTGTGCCCACCTGTACAACTTAACGGAAACACAATCCCCTCGGATACTTCGGCAAAGTATCTAGGATTAACCCTCGAACGCCGCTTGACGTGGAGCAAACACACTAAAAACCAGAGAAAACAAAGGCGAATATTAAAGTCAAAAAAGATGAATTGGCTCTTAAGCCCCAGCTCCAACCTAAAACTAAAAATAACCTCCTGCTCTATAAGACGATTATAAAGCCAGGTGACGGATACCTGGGGACAAAAACAGATAATGAAATTTATAACTTTAAAATATTTTATGAATGTGAAATTTATAAAAAAATTATTATAATAAATTAAAAAAACTTATTAACTTTAAACGTTGGAAAAGTGAAAAATATAAATATTAAATTTATTATTTATATTATTAAAAAAATATTTTATAATATAATATTTAAATTATTAATAAAAGAAAAAATTTTTCTACAAATAGGTTCCCCAAAAATTAAAAAATTAGTCAAAAAAACCTTAATTTTGGACCTACAAATGTGTTTGAGCGCCTATTTCGTTTAACTTTTTTGGTTTGTAAAGCACGGAACATTTTATGATAGACAAATTAAGCATTAAGTCATTAGAAGTAAGCAGCGAAGCGCGCGGGTCGACAAGTATTTTTATTTCTTTTAACATTTTATTTTGCTTTATATTAAAGTTGAATAATTAAACATCACATTGTCACGTACTTGCATTTGAGAACTTCATAACTGAGATAAACGGCTCTATTAAAAATATGTATGTGTTTAACAACAATTCTAACTGTCAGCATGCTCATCAAAGAACTTGGCATATGGATATTTGGAGAACACTTTTGTGATAATATCCTGAAATAATTGGAAAAATGACGCTTCAAAGGATTTCTGAACCTCCGAATAAATTTCATTCCAGTTATCATTCAGAAAAGCATTCATATTGTCACCCAAAGCTTTGTCGCCATTGAAGAGATTGCTAAAGTGATACCAAATACGTTCTGGTTTGGTCTGGATGGCCAGATCGGTGGCTTCCATGTAGGTTTCGCCATCCTTCTCAAAAGGCTTACCCATAAAACTGATACGAATATCGGCGTTGACTGGAATGGAACATAGTATGAGATAGAGTCGATAAAATGCACAAACAAATTATTTAATAAAATATTTAACTAAGCTGGCTCGAGGTCTTTTTACTTTTAATAATCAGTAAACAGTTTTTTTCAAGCTTTTGTGCATCAGCAAATATGAGCTTAAGTCTTAGTAGAAGAAAAAAGATTAATTTGGCTTCTTTGCTTTAAGCGAAACTTACCCAAAGTCATGTTGCTTTTGCCTGTGCCGCTTACGGGTAAAATTAGAACATTGCCTGTAATGGTATATTGGCCCACCAGCGACAGAACGAGAGCTCTGGCCAGAATTTCATGTTTTCTGGCCAGATTCTTGCCAAATCCTCTGCAAGGTGAAGATTTTACTATGAAATTCCATCGTCAATTTGTACACCTTACTTACTTTATTTTCTTGAAACTCAGTGTCTGTATGCCGTAAACCTGATTATCCGAAAATGTGAGATCTATATTCAACGGACTATTGTCACCCTGATTGATTCTAATATCGCCCACCGAGAGAGGATCAAGCTTAGCCAGATTAATATCGCTATGACCTGCGGTTCCTTTTTCATTTAAAATCCGATTGGCGAATTGTATTATACAGGCAGCATCACCATATTTACAAGGCTTGGGATTGTCGGCTAGATGATCGTAGGTAATGAAAATGTGAATGTCCTTTTTGTTAATGCATTGCGTTGCTTACGAAATGCAGCCGGCACTGCCAGAGCGAAACACAGGAGTAGGACGAGACTTAGACGCGACATGTTGACACAACTCTAGTTGGGATTGTAAACTAGCGCTTGCCGGCATGTGGTTTACTTTATATAGTAGCAGCGGCAACTTACTTTGCACCAGGCCAGACTCTATTCTCGACCTCTATTGCTTCATCGCGTGCGAACAAAACAAAATGTGCAAACCAGTTTACAGATCCCGATCTCATTAACCTGCATCATTAGGCCTAGACTAAGAACTATATGCAACATGTAGTTGTCAGCAATTAAATAAGAATTAATATATACCACAGAAATTGCACAGCGCAACAAAATTAGGTTTTGTTTCAGTTTACTGAAGGGGTGGTGGTGATTCTAGATGACTTTCGTACTTAGATCGAGAATATGTTTTGGGAAAATGGTTCAGTGTAGTGCCCATTCTGACCCTTTTTAGGCACATTTTGGGGAACCTTTGATATTATCGAAAATTTTATTAATTAACTTTTAAATAAAAAATTCAAAAAATTTTTTTTTTTTGAAAAAAAATATAAATATTAAAAATATATATGAACATTGTATACTCCCTATGTATGCAGTGCAAAAACAGTACAGTAGTCTAAAATATTATATATTTGCTTTTAAAATCATAGAACTGTGTGGGACAGTGCATTTTACAGTTTAGAAAAAGTACTGGAATCACTACCACCCTTATTATAAACTGGACCTTGTAGCCTAATGATATCTATGATATTTGCTTACAACTTAGTTGGCACTACAACTTTTTGTGACAAGTATTTGATTCTGTTGATGATTCAAAAGCAATTAAGGTTGCTTAATTGTACTTAGATAATTGTCAGAGTTTCGAGCTTTAATTATCATTCCTTGCGGCTCTGTAAATGTAAAAAATTTTGTTTTATAGGTTAGTAGCATTCTACTACATTCTACTAGATATGTTACAGATTTAAGAGTGGTTAAATGGTTAAGAGCGACATTTCATTAATTATAATAGTTTAGCTATTTAAGTTGGCCGTCTGTGGCCCAGTGGTTAGTGTGCTGTACTGCTGGGCGGGAGGTCGTGGGTTCGATCCCTCCTCTGAACATCTAATAATAAACGTTTTTTTTTTTTTTAGAAAAATAGCTCACCTTCACCAGCTATTGGCGCCAGCTGTGAAGTAATCTAGCCATGAAAAAGCAAATTCTCAAACTTTGCCGTTCGGATTCGGCGTTAAACTGTAGGTCCCTTTCTTTTGTGCGAAAAATTTAAAGCACACACGCAAAGAGATTGAGAGAAGCTTGGCTTGGCCCCGTTGGAGAGGAGCTGTATAGGCAATTTTACATTTTACACTAGTTTACAGCCAAGTAAAAAACATTTATACTGGAACCATTTTTAAGTGTTGTTTTTATTGGTGATCTCAAAATCAAATTAGAACATTTTTTTTGGTAGGGTAAAGACACCGGTTGTGGACACCCCAGTCTATTTTTGACAGGTAACAGTTGCCGCCAAACTGAGTAATGTCAAACTTGTAGTGTAAACGCGCATTTGATTTCTTGCTGTGAGCAAATAAAAAAAAATCGTGAAAATTTTTCCGAGCTTCTATTTTTTTTTCAATTTCCGCATTGCGTTAAATCGAAGCAAAACATTGAAAATACGTGAGTATTATACTTTGTGACATAGTGCATTTAGTGTACTTAGTGATGTGATATCAAGTAATTAAACTGGCTACCATTTCCGAGAATGGACACACTTTAGCGTCGGTTGTGGACACCCGTCTTTTTGTGTTTAAAGCCAATGTAATGTAATATTTTTATTATTTCCTGGTGTGACTGACTAACCCCAGGACTTATCGCCCAAATTTAATTTGGGTTTAAGTTAATATGCACCGAACCGGGGTTATGTCATGTCACCATAATGCATATTAACTAAAACTAAGCAGTTCTCAAAAGTGGTATATACCAGCTAATGAATTTAATAATTAAAATTACATTATTGATATAAAGAGAGAGAAGTTCCTTGCACCGGCCCTATCTCATCCAACAGTGATAAGCGGCTAGCCGAAAACGCTCGTGAAGTGGATGGTTCCGGGGAGGTTAACACCTCTTCTTCTCGCCCAATATTGGGATCGGCGGAAACGATGATACGACGCTGATTGTCTTCATTAAGATCAGCTTCTGTGGCGACTTCTACAGCTCTGGCTTTCTCCAAATACCGGATCAAAGCGGTTCGGGGAAGCCCATTTCCTTGGCTGAAGATTTGACGGCCTTCTTATCGATAAGCCATTTCTTAATGGCATCGACCAGCCCATTAAAATTAATTTCTGTTGAATCGGAAGATTTTTTTGGTGTTGACATGGCTAAAAATGCACAAAAATTCACAAAAAATGCTGTCAAAATATGTTACACTAACATAAACAAAGATTTTTGACGGTTTTATGGCCAAACACACGCTTTAAACACAAAAAACGAGGGTGTCCACAACCAGTGCAAAAGTGTGTCCATTCATGGAAATGGTAGGGCGATAAGTCCGTGGGCGATAAGTCCGTTTTCGTTTCGGACATATCCCCCAAATTAAATTTGGGCGATATGACCGAAATAAAAACGGACTTATCGCCCAAATTCATTTGGGTGCTATGTACGAAATAAAATCGGACATAATGCCAAATAAATTTTTGGCCATTACACCCAAATTTTTAAAAACTAAATTCAAGTCAGTAGAATTGTAGTAGTAGTAGTGGCATATCTATCTGCAGAGAGATTTTTCGAATGATATTTATGTTATTTTTAATTTTTTGAGATTTTAAGCATTGAAAGATTTTTGGTTGGAGAAGTCTTTTTGTTAATTATTACTATTTTTAAAGAGCATTAAACTGTTAATAAAGTGTGCTTGAAATTGTTTTAATAGAATGAGGTAGATTGTTCCAAAGCTACAGGGTTGCCCATATTCAACGGACCCATGTTTTTTTAAAAAAAATCAAAGAAAAAAATAAAAATTTGGCGGTTGGCAATCTTAATCATTTAATTTGTTCCAAGTAGATTTGTTTACATCAATTTTTGAATATGATATCTCTCAAATGGCCGCCTCTGCCGGTGATGGCGTATTGTGCCCTTTTTGCAGCATTTTCCATCGATTTCGCCAACATTTCGGCCGGAATAGCGGCTATTTCTTCACGAATGTTGTCCTTGAGCTCTTCTACGGTCCTTGGCTTGTTAACGTAAACCTTTGACTTCAAATATCCCCACAAGAAGAAGTCAGGCCAGTCCAAATCACAACTTTTCGACATCAAACGGCCCGGAAACAATTTCTTCAGAAAATCGATTGTTATGCGACTTGTGTGCGGTGGAGCGCCGTCTTGTTGAAACCAGAACTGCCTCATACGCTTTCGACGAATAATTGGCATCACAAAATTGGTCATCATGTCGCGATAACGCTCCTGGTTGATGGTAACAGCATGGCCATTTTCATTTCATTTTCATTTTCACAATTGACTTGTTCTGTTGAATGTAAATTTCAACTATTTCAGAGCGCTCGCGTGGCGTGTATTGTTCCATGGTAAAAATCTGCTTGGACTGACGCTTCAAACGCGGTATGTCATTAAGCGATCTGACATCTCTGTCAAAAGTTATGGCGTTGCCAGATGGGTCCGTCGAATATGGGCAACCCTGTACATGGCATTATAATAAAAAGGTTTAGAGCTCTCCAGTTTGCATCTTCAGGACACCAAGTTTTTGACGACGCAAAGTTTAGCAAATCAAATAAATATAAAGTTCCTTAATAAATGTTATTTTTGCAAAGTTTCAATATTTTACCGTAAGTCCAGTTGTCTATTTAAACCTTACCTTGTTATTAAATTCTACTTTTATTTTATTCTAATTAGTCATATCACTGTTCGTAAATATATCTATCCCATATGACAGTGTTGAAATAAGGAAAGCTTTCAGATACCTAAATTTAGTAGGCAGAAGTGTTTAGTGTGGTCGAGTGCCCCGACAGCGAACTTCCCCGAACCAAGTAATGTGGTTCCTATGGCTTTGAATTCCTTTCATTTTAAATTTTTTGAATATGTGGGGAGGGGCACTTGCTTATCTTCGGTTTTTTTGCTCGGGTCTTAGTATGGTATACAGAAAAGTTAGATATTGGGCCAAACTAAATATATATTTTGTCACTATGTACAAACTTAAAAATTGTGGCCCTGACAGTTTTTCGCGGTTAGAAGGAGAAGGAGGAGGAGTTTGCCAAATCTGAAGCAAACTTTATTTGGGTACGGTATCAACAATAATAATATACGTTTAATTTTTCACTCTTACAAACAACAATTTGAAATTTCACAGTCCCTGTTATCACAAGAACTTAAATCATAATGGCCTGTTCTCAATTCCACTTCAGTTTTCGTATAAACCTTCGTACGTTGAACTCTATGTTAATAAGGTTATATGAAAGGTGACGCTCATATCTACGGTTAGTAAATATAAATAAAAAATATAATATATAATATATAAATAATAATATGTGTCAGTGGAACTAGGCTATTACATATTTCATTTGAAAGATAGAAAGTTAAATCGGTTTATTGGTTCAGATGTTACGGCAAATTATGTGGGAACTTCTCTTAAAAAAATACCAAACATATGGGTATATCCGCCTATATCTGGAGATCGACAAGATAGACAAATTTTTTGTCAATTTTGACATCAGCGTTCCAAAATAATTCAGAATCAGGTATCAAATCTAAAGAAAATCTAAAGAAATAAAATTTGGGCAATAATTTAAGGTTTGTTGCGTGGGTTCGATCCCGCCTCTGAACATCTAATAATAAAAGTTTTTTTCTTTCTTTGCGATCCTTTTACACATACGGTCACCTTCTTGTTCCGGTGCAGCAACGCCCCACTTTGGGGGAATATGTCTCAAACTTTGACCGTTCGGATCCGGCCTTAAACTGTCGCTCCTGAAAAATTTAAAGCACACACGCCAAAGTTTGTGAGAAGCTTGGCTTAGCCCCGTTGAGGAGCTGTATAGCCGTTTTACCTTTACCTTTACCATTATATCTTTTAAGAGCTAGTATAGATTGTTCATCTATCTATAACAGCTCATAGATTAGAAAGATCAAAATTGAGTGTTAAGAAGTCTGATTTGAAATCTGATACCTGAGCTGCTGGAACATCAAGTATAGGTAGTTAAGGCAATATTTTGTAAGTCCTCGATTTTTTGAACTTTTTGAATTCTCGGGTCTAAGAACACTGCAGCCAATATTGATACTTAGCTCATTGTAGAAGGACGTTTATTGAGGTACTTAGATAGTTATAAACAATGTTTTGTTATAACATTAAGTGCTCTTATTTAACCGTTTTGAAAACTTTATTTAACGAGTCCATAAAATTTCATTCATCTTAAGTTTCTGAATTGAGATTTGGCTGAATATAAAAGAGTACCTGCAATATTATAAATAATAATATATCTGATAAGGGCTCCTATAAAAATTTTTTAAATATCGATTTTTGAGTTCTGCTTAGGAATTAGTGTTGTCGAAAATATTATCAATATATCGAAATATCGATATTTTGTAAAAAATGACGAGTATCATTATCGTATATTTTTCCGAGTCGATATATCGAAAATCGAATTTTTATTGGCAATATTTTTCGGGGATATTTTTGTTTTATCGTTTGGTCACACTGTTGAGAATAACTGATTCTTGTTCTAATGATTAAGAGTTATTTTATAAAAGTTGATGCACAGAAATTGAAGTGGAAACTGTGTAATAAAGTTTTAAGGACTAGTGGAAACACAGCAAATATAAAAGCGCACTTAAAAAGCAAAGCATGGAGATGCTTGGCTGAAATGCAGATTTTTAAAAACAGCAAAGAATAACATGATTGCAGCATGGCGATATCGTCAAACAGTGGCAGTCGCCTATAGTCATGCTGCACACATATTCTTCTCCCTTTTAACACAAAGGGTGCGACATCTGAAGATGTAATTTTTGAAGGATTGCTTGCTCTTCGCTGATCACAAAATACTGCCATGATATCTCTTTTTTTTCTGGGACAGGAGAATAAATTATTGGAGAAAATTGGAATTTACCGTTGTTTTGCCCTGGAACGGGACCCTATTAAGTTCTGGATTGCAGAGAAAGACGCATTGACGGTGTAACTCTAACTGCATTGTCATATTATCTTATTACCGGGAAGCTCCGTGCCATCGGAGCGATTGGCATCGGCTATAAAAAGTGTTGGTTTCTGACACCGAAGCCGAATGACCGATGAGCACATAACTCAACGCGTCCACCATTCATTTGTCTAACTAACGATTATTGGTAAAATGAGAAGTTTTTAAATTTCGAATTTACCTGAATAAGTTTTTTATGCTTTGTAGTTCGACTGCTCTAGTTTAAAGATGATGAATTAAAAAGTAAACACTTTCGTTCCATAAATTTCAATTCATGAACAAGTTTTCAGAACTTATATATTTTTGCGCAGTCAGATTGTAGTTCTTATTACACGCGTCCAAATGACGCCTCAATTACCTCAATAGACCTGACCATTGTTAAGATCCGGGCTTTTATTGAAAAAATATCAAAAATATCGATAATATCGATGTTTTGGGCACAAAAATATTTATATCGAAATGATACTTTTCAATATCATAAAAATATCGATATAGATATTTTTGAAATTTTCGACAACCTAGTCATAACCTTTTCATTCATCTTAAGTTTCTGAATTGAATTTGGCTGAATATAAAAGTGTACCTGCAATATAATTTATATCTGATAAGGGCTCTATAAAAATTTTTAAATATCGATTTTGAGTTCTGCTTAGGAATTAGTGTTGTCGAAAATATTATCAATATATCGAAATATCGATATTTTGTAAAAAATGACGAGTATCATTATCGTATATTTTTCCGAGGCGATATATCGGAAATCGAATTTTTATTGGCAATATTTTTCGGGGATATTTTTGTTTTATCGTTCGGTCACACTGTTGAGAATAACTGTGTCTTGTTCTTAAGGTAAAATGTTTAAAAGTAATTTTATAAAAGATGATGCACAGAAATTGAAGTGGAAACTGTGTAATAAAGTTTTAAGGACTAGTGGAAACACAGCAAATATAAAAGCGCACTTAAAAGCAAAGCATGGAGATGCTTGGCTGAAATGCAGCTCATCAACGGTAAATGTACTTAATATCAAAAATATAAAAAATGCATAAATATATGATTTTAAATTTTGGGAATTTGTGTTCTTTGTTTGTCCAATTGGCAGCTATTTATGCATTTTTTATATTGTGGATATTTATATCGTGATGCACATTAGATATATCCATCCCCATCGTGTTTTATTTGGATAAGATGTAAAAACATTAAAATTTATGATCTCGTCTTTATTTACAGGTAACAGAATAGATTAGAGAAAAGTATGATATTTGTAAGGATATAGTGAAACAGCGGTTTCAGCAAATAAATTCAGCAGGTTTAAATATCGATAATATTTTGAAATTATACTTTTTCAATATCGCCAAAAATATCGATATTGATACTTTTGAAATATACGACAACCCTATTTGGAATGCTATGCTACTTAAAAAAAATCTCATAGAAATGGGTCATTTAATTTTTTTAAATTTTGTTAACTAGTGTCATTGAAGTTATGAACTTGAAATTTGGTTTCAAAACGGTTTACAAGTGGTTCAGAGTTTTGTCTTGGAAATTATTGAACTGAACTATGAACTGTTCTGTAGCTCTTTAGTACATCTATATATTCCAACTTTTCGATTTTGGAAGCCAGAATAAACGTTAGAGTATAATAAAAACATGCATAATAAAAATACCTTACCTTAATTTAAATAAAATTATTTCGATTGAAATATGCAAATTGCATTAGTAACGTGTTATATTTGATATAATTGCAATAATTACGAACATCTCACTTATCACACTTTTATCCAAAGGTCAATTGATAAATTGGTTGTGCAAGGTTTTACACGAGCTGAGCTTGTACAAGTTTGTTAGTAGATTTACTAGACCACAAATAAAGAGACATAAAATAACGACTGCACAAAGTATCAAGCACATAAAAAGAAACAAGCTTTAATTATACAGATAAAAACATTAAAGACAAGACGGGTCCTTCTCAATAACGGCTCAGGCCCAGCCTCCTTCGATCTTCATCGCGATGTTAAAAAAAGATGAGTATTTAAACTTGTTAAACTTGATTCGCCATAATGTGCAACAGTAAATTGACTCAGGTGTAGATGGAAGATTTTTGTGCAATGTTTCAAGGTTAACTGGCTATTTGTGTACTCTTGAACTTGACACCAAGTCGAACTGCAGCTGGAAACTTTTCATACAATAACTGATACATATTTACATTCTATATGTATGTATGATGTACCTACTATTTGAGCCTCCCAAAAACGTTTATTATGCAAATGGGACAATACACTCACGTGACGAGCCTACTAAAACACTGAAAAATGTGTGCGGAAATGTTTTTTTAGTGGCAATAAAATAAAAACGCAGCTGATTTGTTTTATTTTTTATTTTATAATCTTATTAAAACTTAACTTAGCAGCAAACAGTCCATGGGTTTAAAGAATGCAAACAGATTCTATGAAAGTTTTTGTGAAATGAAAATACTCGTACACTTAGGGTTAAAACTATATATAATTGTTAGTTCTCCAAGAACAGATCCTCATAAGCGAAACGCTTGAACAGAGTGGTGAGAATGCTTTTCATAATCTCCGCTATGGCCACATGCACCGATGGCTGCAACTCGCTCCACACCTCGGACCAGTTCTCATTCAAAAATTGATTCAAATTAGCACCCAAAGCTTGATCTCCATTAAAGAGATTGGTCAGCTTGATGTTCATTCTGAAGGGATAAACAAATTGTGGTTATATACGAGAAAATATGGGTTCCTCCTACTGTTGACACTCACTTTTGTGGCTCGACCAGCACTTTTAGTTTATCCACAGCTAGGAAAGTGCGTCCATTACGCGATTGAGTGCTTGGCTTGAATTTTACAGAGAACTTGGGATTGTGTAGGGTGATGTCGGCATCGCCATCACCACGAATGGGCAAAATCAGAATACGTCCATCAGCATTGTATTTGCCGCGCAAGACAATTTTAGGGAAGGAACCATACATTTCGAATTTGCTGGTAGCCGGATTAACGCCAAAGCCGCTGGAAAGAGAAGCAAAGAATAATTTAATTAATTTATCGATTTAAAGGTGGATGAGTGAGATTTAGCTTAAACTATCCAAAGTGCCCCGATTTTTTAAAAGAGAAGTTTGCAAAGTCTTTTCAGATTCAGAAGGAATATAAGACAGTCAAAACAGAAAATAGGCACAGATATGCAGCACGACATATACACGTTCAACCAACAAACGGTAGAAGCAATGTGCACTTATGCCGAAACAACGAACCAGCATTCTTTTTTAGTAGCTCACAAAAGTTAGAAAATTTTCATCGATTTCAAAATAAACCTTGCACAGTGCACTCTCAGTTGTGAATAAACTAATATATATCAGGTTTTCGATTTATTGCTATACACATACTTAGCATGTTTTTATTAAACTAAAGAAGAAATAAAATTGTTATGATTAAATCCTGATTTTGGATAGACACAAGCGAGCGTTTTTAAAATTATTGAATTCAAGGAACAGGTTTAAGCCTATGTCTATGGCAAATTTGTATTTCACTTTACTGATTTCAAAGCTGCCAAATGAATCTGGTTCTTTAATTTGTGGAACTTCCAAACCGATCAATTTGATTGTCTACCCTTTGCTGTGTAAGAAAAGTACGGGATAACAAGATTAATTTAACAGTGTACAAAATATATGGAACGACTGTTTCAACTGTTAACTCCAATTCATATTCCTAACTATATGAATTTTTCTATTATAAAATGGTTTCACAGAAGGAGGAAATACACCACCTGAATTGTTACACACAAAAAAATCTGGTGGGTAAAATTAACTACGCTGACAGTAACTTTTTTCCAAATTTTTTTATGCATGTGGTTTTGGTGTTGTTTTGTAACTGTGCTAACAGTAAAATCTACTGAAGAAATTTGTAAGCTTCACGTATTTATTTTAGCACGAGTTTTGTTGTTGCATTTAACAACTGTACTCCTAGTAAAATTAACTACAAATATTTTGTCAAATTTTTCTTTGTTTTAATAAGTTACTGCTACTACAGTAACTTTACCATAGAATTAGTAACTCTGACGTGATTTTTTCATCTCATACTTTGTTTTTGCAGCAATTAACTGTACCCACAAGTTAATCTAACCGCACATATGGTATAACTTTTTTGAATGTATTTGATGCACCGAATAACTGTTCCGACGGCAAATCTAACCGCGAAAATTGTTGACTTAGCAAATTTAAGTTGGTCTTTTATAGAGCACTTCAACGGAATTTGAACTTGAGAATTCCTAGTGGTCTCATTTATGCGATATTCAAGAAATTTTTCGTGCATATGTTTAGGCAGATTTAATACAAGTAATATGTTAGAGGCGTTGCTTTTAACGCGCGCGTAGCGTAACTGGTAAAGACGTGCTTCCAATCGTGTTGAGACCAATGGCCCCGAGTTCGAATCCCCCCAGAGTAAGTAAAAATTTTTCAAATTTAATAAATATTTGTTTAATTCGAACAATTGTTTCAGAACCAAATTTGGTGGGTGGGGGAGTAGTGGGGTTGCCTCTTCTGCTCTGGGATGAGCTCAAGTAGATTGCCAACTTGTGACAGCTAAAATAGTATCCCACCCTACTATTCTACAGTTGTGTAACAGCTGTCAAATTACCAATTGTATGGTAAAATTACTGTGAACTCAGTAAGAAAAGTACTTACTGTAAACATCGGTAAATATTACTTATTTATGTCGGTTGGCGCATTTTTAAACGAGATTTTCGGTTAGATTTACTATAGCAATAGTTCCTCTTACGTAAAGGTTTACGTGAAAGTTACTCTACAATTTGGTTAATTTTACCAACTTTGTGGGTTGGCGCATTTCCAACCCACAATATCGGTTAAATATTCTGCCACTACAACTTCCGTACAAGTCAATAAATTTGAAAATAGTATGTACAGGCTAAGTTTGTATGTAATTCACCAAGACCTAAAAACTAAAATTGTTAAAAACACTGTCTTTTCCCATTTTCATAGAAAAAAATATGAACTAATGAAAAGCCAAGCTTACATTGTCCAAAGATTTTCTATTGTATACATCACCCGTTACACTACCTGACGACTGGTGATGCAGCGTATACCGCCCCATCACTACACTAACGACTGGTAATGCAGAGACGTACCGACACCCCCCTACACTAACGACTGGTACAGAGTCGCACCGCAACGTTTTGGGACATTCCCATGGAAAATTCGTTAGGCAAATAACATGGCTGGTGTAACCACCAGCCTAACGGCTGGTAACTGGTAGTAACGATTCGTTAGCGGATTCATTAGATCCAGTACCGGTACGCCGTACTACAGGGTAGGTATGCGCATTTTGAGCATTGTTTGCAAAGATTTTTCTTATCGGCTGTAAATTTATTAATAGATTCTAAAATATAATTTAAACCAAATGACTTTTTATATGCAGAATTCATTAGTAAGATGCAAAGTTAAAGTAAAAAAATTTAGCAGTTCGCTTACCAGTTACCTAATTTTCAAATGCTACTTCCTCGAATCAATTATTCTGCTAACCCGTTAAAAATATTTGCTTTCAAGGTCGCGCTAAGTCTGTTTTTTAACTCCTCTTATTTATTCGGTTGCCCAAAAGTAATTGCGGATTTTTCATATAGTCGGGTTATATTTTTTTAACTGCTTGTGACTCTGTAATTGCATCCTTTCTTTTGTCAGTTATTAGCTGTCACTATTAGCTTGCTTTAGAAAAAAAGTGCGCTTGTTTACATTTGTTTCATTGGCGCCCTAATACGGAGTCCACAAAAAGAGCATTTTTTTCGTCATATTTTACTTATTATTTCCGTAAAGGAAGTAGAGAGAGTTGCTAAAAAGTTACGGATGTGTATGGTGATAAAGCCTTAAAAGAAAGACAGTGTCAAAATTGTTTCGCAAATTCCGTTCTGGAGATTTTTTCACTTAAAGATGAGCCCGCAGGTCGGCCAAATGAAGTGATGATGACCAAATCAAAGCATTAATCGAATTGGATCGTCATGTAACGGTGAGATAGGAGAGAAAAATATACCAAAATCAACCGTTCATTAACACATACAAAGTCTTGGGCTGGTGAAAAAGCTTGATTTTGGGTACCACATGAATTGAAAGAAATTCATTTAACAAACCGAATCAACGTTTGTGATATGCATCTTAAATGATTTGGATCCATTTTTAAAGCGAATCATAACCGGAGATGAAAAAACGGATTGTTTACAATAACGTTAATCGAAAACGATCATGGTCCAAGCATGAGAACCAGCTCAAACCACTTCAAAGGATATCCACCAAAGAAGGTTATGCTGTCGTTCCAGGATTAAGGTATGGGAACCAAACGATTTTATGTTATATGTCAACAACTGGACAAATTGAACGCAGCTCAACGAGAAACGGCCAGAATTGATCAACGTAAAGGTGTCATTTTCCATCAGGACAACGCCAAGACCAATTTGATGAATATCAAAATTTCAAAAAAAAGGAAAGTAACACTTTTCAAAGTGCCGACTCCAAAATAACGGAATGCTTATCGGACTTTAAAATTATAAAATGGAAAACTGTTTATCAACGACTACATCTCGTATCTTTTACGCATATTTAGTAACTTAAATCAAAAACTGAAAACGCTCTTTATCTCTAGCTTATGACCTATATGGACTCGATAATGGATGCTGTCAAATGTGGTACCCACTATCGCGGTTTTTCGATGCATGTTGCCATCTCTTAAGTATCTCATATATTAAAATCTTAAAAAATCCTATCAAGTAGTTTTCCATTAATTCCGTTTTCTATAGGGTACTAACCGCTTGTCCATTGGCGGCTGGAATTTGGTATGACAATTGTGGTGACTCTCTTTAGCGTTGGTGAATTTTCCAAAATTTTAGCTCTCATATTTTTTACCCAGCAACAGATGTTGTAGCTAGGGTAAATGTGCTCGTTAAACGCCAACTTGACGTGATCAAGAAAAACTGGGTATGAAAAGTTACTACCTGATGCCTCTAGTTACACAATTTATTAGTCCCGTTCCCAGGCTACTGTGTTATATTATTAAAATAAATAAAGTTTTAGATGGAGTCCCACAAATAGATAATGGTATTGACGCTTCGCTATCTGCAATAAAATACTATATTGAAGAACAGTTGGGAAGATATTTGCTTGATCCGTCGAAAAATTGGGAGATTTTTAAAAAATTATCCAATGCTTAATAAGATAGCCATCAGGTATAACACGCCACTAACGTCGTCAGCCCCAGTTGAAAGAATGTTTTCATTAGCAAATAAATAGTTTTAACGACTCAAGACGCCATGCCGTTTCCGATTTTTCGTTTGAAAAATTAGTTGTCATGAATGCCAACATAGACAATTAGAATTAAACCTGTTATTATTTTCAAACAACATGTAATATAAACCATGAATTTGATAATTGTGCTTAAGTAATTTCATTTGACACCTCAAAATTCATGAATAATTCAACATTTCAAGCACAATTACTTAATAATCACACTTTAAAGCTACAATTATCTAAGTAATTGTTAAGGAAATTAAATTTTTTAATATTTGTGAATAATCGTAATTCCAAGTTACAATTACGATAATTGGGAATTGTTTTCAAATATGCCAAAAATGGTAGGTATTTCCGGCTGGCCATTTGTAGGGGGGCCACACATAGACCTTATGGTCCTTAGTGAGCCAAAAATGGTAATGGTAATTCAAATTTACAGCTCTGGTACAGAGTATGTTATAGTCGGGCTTGACCGACTTTCTTTCTTGTTTGCAAATAAAGCTTTAAAGAAGAGAAGAAGAGCAATAGCGAGTAGTTTTATATCCTAGAATATCCTATATAGAAGGAAAAATCTCCGACCAAAGTTTGAACGAATTCTTTTGGAACAAATATGCTATACATTTGTCGGAACCGGCAGGATCGAATGACTATAGCATATAGCTGTCAGAGGAACGATTGGTCGGAAATTTATTTTTAGTACGAAAAACTTGTTTGTTTTAAATTCAAACGTCCGCATACCTCGTGTTTATAAGTTTTCTAAGTTTGATCTGATAAGTTTGACCCAAAACGGATGACTATAGCATATAGCTGCCATAGAACCGATCCGTACAAAAACTTTTTTGTTTTAAACGGAAGCGTCTTTATATCTATTATCGGTTCTCACACAATTTTATAAATCATAAATCTATAAATTTTAATGCTCGCTGTTTTCATGCTCCTCTGATCAAAATCCGAGGAACATATCGTATAGTTGTCATATAACAAACTGGCAGGCATATGGCAGGCTGCAAGCGTATAAAAACTTTGGTCGAGCTGAAGTTAGCTTTCCTCTATTTTAAAAAAATTTATAAACATTGAATAAAAAATCCCACTTTTTGCTTTGTAACTTTGAATTATTCGTTGCTCAAGGGCTAATTTATCAAAATGATTAGTTAATTTAAGCACAGAAATATTTTGCCACTTACTGATGACTCAACAAATGTTTCTTCTAATACAGCAAAAACTAACGGAAGGGTAAAGCAACATCATGTTTTCATTATTTAACTCACAAAAAGAAAAAAAATTGTACCCAATGGTCGTTATGTCGTCGCCACATGCTGGAATTTTTTATCATAACCTTTATAAGCCGAAATATGTAATTTTTTCTAGGATCGTTTTTTAGTTTCACATTTCTGGTGAATTGTCCCCGGATTTCCATTTGTAACTACTTACACAGCTCTATCGAATTTCACGCTGGACAATCCCTCCACGTTGACATCCCGAAAGCTAAGCTTAAGACTCAGCGAGCCACTGCGTCCATCGGAGATATCGAATCGTTTGACCAGAAATGGTTCCACTTGAGGAAAAGCAGCTGGAGCATAACCTGTTCTGGCATATTGCCCCACCAATCTGTGGGAGACATTTATGATGCACTCGGTATCGCCATAATGACAAAGCGGCAGATCAGCGGCTACAAAACCAAAAGTAACCAATCCTTAAAATCACTTGAATATAACAATTTATGGACAATGAATAACTCACGAAAATTGGAGACACCATTGGCTAGGCAAACTGCCAACATCACAGAGCACAGCTGGAGCAGCAACATGCTGAAGAAGGACAATAACTACTTTGCGACGCGTTTAAGTGTATTCTTAGGATTGGCGAACTCCCGACCAAGTTCAATGCTAAACTGTAAATTGGCTCGGGACAAACGCCAGCATTTATAGACTTTTTTGCGCTGAGAGCGACCACCCCGGCCAGACCAAGACAAGAGCTTCGCAGCAAGCCGGCCCCCTATCAATTTCATAGTTTATTCATTCTTGACTTGTCTTGCCCATTGTGGCTGTTGTTGCTATTTTATTTTTATGTTTTTTTTTTGTGGATGTTGGAGAATTCGCAGTTCGACGCGCTTGACGTCGAGAACAATGACAACACAGCATTATTATTAATTAATATTATTAACAGGTGCCCGGTTTCGCAAGAGCCGCAGCAACAAAAATCGAAAATCAAAAGTGATTCCATAAAAGTTAATGCTCGCTTATGGACCGCAGCCAGTTTCGTAGCTGTTTTCATGTTCCAACATATACAACTATTCCTATTTATTGTGCTTTTTATAGATCTTTAAGTATCAGACGCAACGAGGAGGGACTGAATCTGTCTGCCATGGCTTTGTTCTGGCTTAGACTGAAGGGCAAATAATGTTGGTGCATTTACAACAAAAAACTGTCAAAATATTTGCATTGAGATCAGCAGTCGTTTTGGACTAGTATTGGGGGGTTTGGGGAATTCCAGGCAAATTTGAATTTAGCAAGTGTTAATAGATAAATGTTTATCTTAAAATTAAAATGCAAATTGAGTTTAGTTCATAAGCAAGTGTTGAGACTAGAATGAATATATTAATAAATTAAACACATAGAACCGGGGATCATAATTAGACATCAGATTTTATGCACTCTTTTTTAATTCAAAATGGATTAAAGTTCAAATCAGGAGTTACACTAACTAATTGAATTTTCGTCGTGATGGTTTGTACTTTCTTCAATAGATATATTTAGTTATCAGGACTGTTTATTTATTACATAGCCAAATAGTTTGGAAAAATCGGATGAACTATAGTCAAGTTTAAAAAACGATGCGTTTTCGTTTAAAAAAGGCAAAACAAAACATTTTTTTGAGAAAATGTTAGTTTTATCTGCGACTTGCATTCAAAGTTTATCACTCATACGTACTGTTGCCCTTGCCTTCATGTTTAATTTTTAAGTAGTTGGCGTAGACTTGGATTGAAATCATAACATTTGACAAAAAAGGTACCATGACCATTGATAAATTTGTGTGTCAATACAATATGCAAATAATATTTACTAAATATATATATTTTGTATTTTGTATATTTTGATTTGTAATATACGATTTTTATTACGGCAAAATTTCTACTACTCTGCGGTGTTCACTTCTAGATGAAAGCAAGTTTCAGCAGTACACTAAGTGGCTATCAGGATATCTTTGAAGTGAGGTCCCACACGAACTGAACTAAAGAGCTGCGCATCACGGTTGCAGCCGTTCTTTCGTCTATTTTTACTGCGCTGCTTAAACATTTCCCATTCTTTCAGGATCTAAAAATAATTAGGATTACTACACTTATATATGAAAAAATACAGGGAATTTGTTTATAAATCGAAAAATCTTTATTTATTTTTGTACATTCATTTCATTCCCCTAAAAGTAGTATCCGCCGACTGCATTACACTTGCGCCAAGTTTTTTACGATTTTATAAACATGCTGCAGTCTTCTTCCGGTATAGGCTTCAATTCCTTCTTCGTTTCGGGCTCTATCTCTTTTATCGATTCAAAACGGTCTCCACGGAGCGGGGTCTTGAGTTTAGCGAATCGACCATGGTAGCCCGAATGGTCACTCAAAATGGTTTCCAGTGTTATGTCGGCAGTATCTGACTAGAAGGTCCATGCTTTCATGCAAAATCCCGCTCGTAGACCATGCTGACTCCAACTTGCGAGCCACATTAGTCGCACTTTCCGAAATGGACAGGCTTACAAACTTAGTCCCATATAAGGGCGTGGATAAAACGCATCTCTTCGTTGGAAATGGGCTCGCTTCGTCAATATTTGGGCTTAGTCTACCGACCCAAATTACTTTTCAAGTGATACGGAGAATTCGTCGAAAAAATGTCGATTCGGAGAACGTGTCGTATACGTAAATTTGTGAAAACTTTGAACGCTTTTCGCAGAGGTTAAAACATGATCTAAATTTTTTTATCGGCGTCCAACCCTAGTGTAGATATATAAGATAGATATAATATTATGAATTAATTTGTGATTGAGTCTAATAATGGTACTTCATATCGCGGTTTTTATAGCCCTTTATAACATCATAAAAAACGATTTTTATAAAAATCTTCCGCACCCTTAGAAATAAAGCACAAATTGGCGAGACTGAATTCGGCCTCAATAAAGATTTTTTTCTTTTTGATTTTTTAAGACGAAAACTGCTCGAATACGAGAAGACAATTTGGGCCTGTGAGCGAGCGAAGTGCGGGGTGCCATTAGCGAAGAGCGCGAGCAAAAAATGAGAACAATTCTCGCTCTCAGCATCGCCATCGCGTCGGTTAATACAAAGCAGCAAGAGCGACGACTGCTTTGAAAATCGCAGCTCCGCTTATGGTGCCGGATGTGCAAAAGTGATGTGTGAAAGTAATCCAATGGACCATCAACAAATCCCAATGCTGATTTTAAAGAGCTAAAAGAGAGAAGTAGGATTAAAATATATAAATGGGGAGTAAAGCTTATTACTAGGCAAACTAAACCGCTTTCGCTGGGTGTTAACTCCATATGAAAAAAGGGTGTCGGAAAGCTTTCGTACAATTCCGAAGCTCGGTCGAACTCAGACAAACTAAAATTTTCGTTCATACCCACCGGAAACCTCGTAGCGCAGCTAACTTGACAGGTAGAAGCGCTGAGTTGAAGGCACAAACAGCTGATTCACTTCCGATGGGGTGGTAGCAGAAAAAATACTTTGAAATTTTTTCGACACCGACCTGTCAGCAGCAAAAGTTCGACAAAAATCATCGATTGGCATATCTTGAAACCAACGGTAAGATTTTACATTGCCCATGACTTCTACATTTTTTTTATCTCCCAAATACCCCAATATTTTTTCAATATAACTTCAAATGCAAGAAATCTCAGCGCAGTGTGATCGTTTTACATTTGGTGATATTTTGATGAATGGAGTTAAATTATGCTTGCGAACGATTTAGTTTGTCTGATTAAATCTGCTGAATGCAACTGCTACATTTCCCCAGAGTCGCTCAAAATTTAGCGAACTAGAAAAGCTCGCCGTTGCAGAAGCGTTTGTATACTTTGTTGTTTAGCTTATTTTATTTTAGTGTTGTACTCTGTTATCAGTGGCCAACAATTCAGCAGAATATTTGATCCCTGAGCAAGTATCAAAAAAAATTATCCTTCGAAAAGCGACACGCACTACTAAATTTTCCCCAAAGTTAAAACTAAAAATATGGTTAGCACTTTTGTGCAAAGGCGTTAGCACTTTATTTACTTTGACAGCTGTTTTCGTCGCCATGCAGAATGTATGTAATTATTAATTTTATTCACATACAGCCGATGAGGACATCGACACCAAGGACACCAAACTCCTCCTAGCCTTGTATCAGAAGAAAAAAGACGATTTCCGCAAATCGTGGCCAAAATGGAAGACCACGGTGTTTTTTGGGCAAACTCCGGATAAACTTGACCGTAAATTCCGAAACCTGAAAAAAAACCTACGACAGCATAAAACTGCGAAATAAAAGCACTGGCCACGGAACCACCAAGTGGGAGTTTTTCGACGAAATGGAATCCATTCTAGGTAATGACCTGGCAGTAGCTGGTTGTCGTACGCTAAGCTCTTTTGTGACAGAGGAGGAGAATATTGAGCAGCTATTGTCATGGGAAGACTTTGAGCTTGCTCCGTTAAATGACGGACGTAACAGCAGCTCGATGGTAGAAGAGGATGACGCTATCGCAGTTGAATCCAGCAGCGTTCCGGTGGAAGCGCAATTGGGCTGTTCCATTCGAAAAAAACGTAAACGGAAGGCTGCTTCAGAAAAGGAACGCTACTACGCCAACAAAAAGGCTATCGAAGTGGAGGAGGCCCGTACTGAAGAGCTAAGCAAGCTACGGGAGGTTCTGCAAGAGTCCAACAAGTTGCAAGCTGAGCGCAACCAGCTCCTAAAGGAGTATCTTTCAAAAGCACCCCAATAAGACTTATAATAGTTATATTTAGGTTAGTCTTTAATGAAATATGAATCTCTTAACATGTTCCTTCACCAAATTCCCAAAAATAAAAAAAAATATAAGAGAATTTACCGCTCCAAAATATTGTTGGGCGTATTTTAATTTTTTATAAAGTGTCGCTTGTGCGATAAGCTAATTCGTTGAAATGATATGTATAGAACCAGGTGCGTCAATCAAACAAGTTTTGCAGTTTCCATGCAATGGTCGTTTAAAGTAAAACATGACATTTCCTTTAATGATGCTTGATTAATTTTTCTATGTACATATGTAGCTTAAAACAACAAAATTTTTATGAAATCCCGCTTTCGTTTCCCCTCTAGTGAGGCTCTTCCACTCGGCGCGATCCTTCTGCTTCAGTTCCTGGTACTTAATATCTGTCGTTCCATTCCTCAACTTCACTAATGATGCATGCAACGGGCCATTACGATATAATTCTCAAAGCAGGGCGACTTAACATCAAGATATTTAAGTTTTCGAAATTTTCCTTTTAATAATCCAAATGCGCGCTCAACACATAACAGATCTAATGGAAGAAAATCTGATATTATAATAAATTTGTGCTTCAGTGAGATGACCATTATCTCGAAACGGTGTAAGCAGATGTACACTAAGCGGATAAGCTGAATCACCTATCAGATGCATGTTGGAGGATAAGAGCGGATGAACTTCATTTGCAATTTTTGAATAGAGAATACTAGATTTATAGACTCGAGCATCATGCATTCTTCCTGGTAGACCTACAAAAACATCAATAAACTTACAGGTGCTGTCACAAACACCCTGAAGGATGATAGAATGGATTTTCTTTCAATTATAGAAATCGTGTGCATTTCTAACAGAAGCTTAACAAAGTACTGCGAGGTCGTAGAGTCGATGCCGCCTTGGAACATCTAATAAATAGTCTTACACAACCACAAACATTAGAAATTAAAAAAAAAAATTCACCGCGGAATTTTTTAATAAATTTTTTGTTCTATGGAACATCAAAAAAATCAGCCAGGGGGCATTTTGCCTGTTGCACAGAGTAATTAGTTATTCGTTGAACGTTTTCTATGAGGAGTTTTTGACCTTTGATGAAAATGAAAAGCAAATAACAAAAGCATTTTATATTTTATCAGATTGCTATAAAATCATAAAATCTTTGCCTCCAGGACTCTAAAATTGTTTATGAATCAAAATTGTGCAAATCAAATACTGTATAAAAATGTTATAAATGATTAATTTTAGTAAAAAATTACTTTTTATAATCTGCCAACTGGCGCTAAACCGTACTAACTCATCAACTTTATTAGAACGCGTGTCCGCAACATCTCAAGGTGATTAACTACAAACTTAACAGTTTTGCTTAAAGAATTTCCGTTTCGTAAAATATTCGCGTCATCACAGCGAAGATAATGCCTTTTTTTATTTTGGCATTTTGCCAACAACTCAATTAAACACAATAAGCAATAGCGGGCGACAAACTGGTTCCTAAAATGTATTCTCTTTGGCGGCAGGCGAGAAAAAGTTGTACTTGCCACCCCAAAAAAAAAGAAGAAACAAACAAATAAAACCAGTCAGTTAGACAAATTTTATGGCCTCACTTTCAAACTATTATACTACGAGTATTTGGTGGCATGCGATGTGCAAACACACATCATCAAAAGAAAAAAAACGCTTTGCCAAATTCAAGTTGAAGTCTTGAGGCATTCGTCATCGGTAATTAGCATATTCTGACCAAATGGACATCATCCTCTCTGCACTTTATTTATTTACCCAACCACTTGGCGCCAGAGATGATTTCACATTCCAAATACACCACTTTTCTATATTATGTATTTAGATTTTGGGAATTTGTTTTGTTTACACCAAAAATTCCTGGATTTGCCATTAGCATAAACAAAAGCGTTCTCAATCTGCGCAAACATCATTTAAATTAACCATGTTAGACGTCTGACCTATGAATATATTAAATGAAAAAACAAATTAATTTATATTTATTTATAATTGAATTATTATGTAGATCCGATAATTTTGTGACGTAAAAACGTGACTCGTCATTTCTTCTTGATAATGGGCAAAACGTGTTAGTTCACTTTGTAATACTGTGGAAATGTTTGTGATGACAAATACGCATTGAAATCTTAAGAACACTTCTTACTATTACCATCATCATCTTCATCAGAGCTGTGGGAATAGTTTAAAGAATTACGCAAATATTAAATGTTGGAGACAACACAATTTGAACATGAAGGGAATATCACCGGAATCAAAATAAACAAGTAAGAGCACCGAAACAGGAACCGGATTTTAAACTACAATTTCTTTAAGATTTGACAATAACTTTTCTGTATAAAAACATTTGAATTGGTAATTTCTTCGTCGTTCGTCGCTTTTTATATTTGTTTACTCTTGGTCTGGGAACAATAATATTGTGCAGATGTATACACACCCACCGAAAAATTTATAAACATTTTCAAAAATCGTCCAATACGAAAAAATGACTTTGACTCACTATAAGACTTTGCGAATTTCACGATTTTTTGACCGATTAACCTGCACCTCCTATTTTCCCGTCGACAATTGCCAACTATTGAATCATGATGAAAATCTAAATTAATAAAATTTTGCAAATTTTGCGATTTTCTTTGACGGATTGGCCTAAGCGTTCATATCTACCCGTTGACAATTGCTAACTATTTAAAAATTATTAACATTTTCAAATTCCAGCCACTTCTTGAGTATTAGTTGTCACAGTTTTCAAAACTTTTGTTATATAGTGGCATTATCCGTTACAAAATAGTTGTAATCTGGCTTAATTGGCTACGAGTTATTATGATTCGCCCAAAGGAAGCTTATTATGAAAAAGCTTAACCCTAGAATTTGAGCTCTACAATAACAAGTCAAATATTGGGATTTTTTAAATTTTAAATAACTCAAAAACGGTTTAAGATAGAGCTTTGAATTAAAATTTGCAAATGTTCAGGGTTAAAAAGCACTTTTTAAAAAAATTTTGACTGTTTTTTATTTAGTTTGCTTTTTTGGAAAAAGAAGGATTTTTTCCAAAAAACTTAGTCTAGTAAAAAAGACCCATCCTTCAAAAATTCTCAAAAATATATATGTAAGCCGATTTTTCCAAACATTTGCCTGAACATATCGGTAGCTTGAAAATTGAGAAGTTATAGATTTTGTCATGTAATCTCAAAAATATAAGTATGGAAAATGTGTCAAAAATTTCTAATAAACTTTATTTTTGGTTCTTAATTTGCACAACATCTTTTTTGTTTTGAAAAAAATTTTAGGTCCCAGAATAGAACTCTTTGGCTTTAAAGCTTACAGAAAAAGAAAGATTATACACATTAGAAAAAAGATCACGATATTTAGCACTAGCTACTATCAAATCGGCCTTCATCTGAAAATTACCCAGATGGAATTCGAATACCCACAAACGCTTCGAACATATGAAAGTGATATTTGTCAGATCAACAATTTAATATTTGCTAATATCAGGAAATATTTTTGAAATTTCCCCCCTACACAAAGCTATATTCAACACACAGAATACGCCTCATATCTCGAAAACAATATGTATATATATAATGTAAAAGCATAAATAATTTAGAAGTTATTTGGCAGACGTGAAATTTGCCTAATAAAATTTAATACTACTTCACAACTATGTATGTAGAGCAGTACTTTGTAATTCATCGCTTTGCAATGGTGCTAGCCACGAAGTAAGCATGGGCTACGCTGGAAGAAATAAATATGTGTGCGTGCTATTTTTTGAACACACGTATTCTCTCTTCTATGCGTGCTTTGCTGCGAGCTGGAAGTTTTTTTAGTTCCTATCCCGTGACAGATAAGGCTGCACCACTGATGTAGAGGTATGACTGAATAAAGGCAAATAGCCTACTTCTTTACCCCAATTTGTACTTGCAAATACAAATTGCCACCCCCCAAAAACATACACATTGTACTTCACTTTTACCGTTCCAAATTTTAGGCACCGCATTTTCCTTTTCACTTTACTTTTCTCACGCAATATCGGAACGACGACGCGGAGAAGCTATAAACTTGAGAGGATGACTTCGAAGATATTGAAAACGACCGGCACTCGATTTCGCGCTTTGGGGTGGAGAATTTAGAGGAATTGACTTCTCCATAGCCAGAATTTCTGATCTCAAATCATATCACTGAAAATTTTAGCATTTCACTTTGAACATTTCACATATCAATATAAAATTGTTAGTGTCGACTTTTCTAATGATTAAACAAAAATATAAAATAGTTTCACCTGGGTATGAAAATTTTAATATTATTGAAATTATATTGAAATACCAACTTAATATTTGATATTATTTTTTCTGTGCAGTTCGACATCCCACTTAAAAAAAACTGGCATATAAACTACTAAATTATGTTAAAAGGGACCTGTAAATAATCATATACAGCGCTAAACAGTTTTATTGTTCTTTTGCTTTTAAATAAAATGAAAGTAGTGGATTGCGTAAGACCCATATTATGCTTTAGATATCCCAATTTGCCATAAATTGGAAGCTAGGGTGTAATGGTATAGCCTAAAGAAGGCGAGAGTACAATAAAAAAGTTTTGAATAGTAATTCTTTATATGAGCCTTTAACTTCGACAACTTTCAACCTAGGGTGGATGAAAGCCGTAAATAGTTTAGGTGTGGCTATTTGTGGTTGAAACTGAACTTCTACTCTCTAGGGGTATAAAAGATTTTCATCAGGCAGAGGCCGCCAAATGCAACCCCTGCGCCATTGTGGTAACGAGGCTGCTTATGTGAAATTTCTTGAATTTCAAACAGTATCACCTCAAACCGATTTTAAAACAATGTTCTACGCTTTGGCTTTAAATTCATATCTTGCTGGACTCAGATGACACTATGAAGTGAGATATGGCTTAATAAGAGCACCTACCAAAACATGAAAAAAATTCATATTTAAAAAAGGAGCTATGGAAAAATTTTTGAAATTGATTTTTAAATCACCATCTAAAACTACTAAAAAAAAAAAAAAATTAAAGGAAATGGGTCATTTTTTTTTTTTTTTGTAAACTAGTGTTATTATTATAAGTTGAATATATAAACCTTTTTCGTGGGCCGAAGCCCCAAAGTAAGACATTAGTTTAATTTACTACTACTCACTGACCAACTAAATCCCACACGCACGCATGTACCAATATCCCTAACAACCACACGCCACAACAGTGTTGCCAATTTGGCCATACAAGAAGCGAACCGGTTGGCAGTGGCCAGTGTCGCTTTTTTTTCCCGCCAAATCTGGCTTTATTAAAGTCCAATTGCGGTGGCTAGGTACCGAGATGACTTGAAATTTGGTGATGTTTGATAATTTCCTGAGCCGCTCAGACAGTGTGTGACCGCTATCAGCAAAAATTCAGCTGTTGTTTGAGAAATTGGCGGCACCCCAAAACAAAATTAAATATAGAATTGATAAAGGAAGGGAGAAATTCAAAGGTCATAAGCAATGCCATGTTTCATGGATTTTTGTGTGGCTGGAGCAGTAGCTCTTATTATTGTATTGCATCGCGTGAGCAGAACTTGACCCCTAAGATATGTACCTATAGGTAGCAACGGGTAGCAACGGAAACTACCACATAAATCCTGAGGAAACACTCTATAATGGGCTAGGACTGCAAAGATTCAGGGCTGTTTGGCCGTGAGCTGTGGAGGCTCCGGAGGCTTACCCGGGTCGACTTGGACGAATGGGATACCAACCACATCAACGGGGGAGCATACCGAAAAGATTCTCAGTCATAAGTGATGCAGCGCCGCCGGGCTGCCCGTATCAAAATGATTTTATTGGCCAGATTCCATGAAAATGGCTGCGACTTGCCCACTTTGATCATCTCCACATGTTTGTCCAACTCGCAGCTCTCCAAATAATTGTAGCATTGTTTTTTAGTTTTCTTTGCTTAAACTTTTTCATTGCGTGCTCAATTTTCGTAGGTATCTCTGAAATTACCAAACAAGTTTCATAATTTCATGACCCCCTCGACAATTTATCAACTGTTTTCAAGAAAACGAGTTGGCAGGTCCATGTTTATTGTTGAAGGGAATTTCGAGTGTTCAGTACTCCTCAGGAAATGCGCTCTGACAATTTTCGCGAGCGATTTCCTGAGCTAAATTAGATGGGCTCAGCAAAAATTTCGAGTGTCTCGGTACCTAGCTTCAGCAAAAATTTCGAGTGTCTCGGTACCTAGCTTAAAATTCAAAAACAGCGGGCAGCAGGATCTCTGGCTTTTGGTAAAAAATATTTAGCTTTTTTCCGCTTTTTATATTTTATACGCTTGAATCCGAAAAAGACTTTCGTTTTACTCTCACCAGAACAGGAATCAATTCTACATTCGCAAAAACTTTTGTGGAAGTGGAATTGAGAACAAGGCCGATTAACTTTGTATACCCTGCACCCTGAAAAGGCCACAAAAGGGGACATGAAGTTGTATAAATGTATGTAACAGGCAGAAGGAATCATTCCGACCCTATAAAGTATAAATAATCTGATCAGCATCAAAGATGGAGTCGATTTTAAGCCATTTCCTTCTGTTCGTCCGTCCGGTTGTCTGTCTGAACGTCGAACTCAAGACTTTAAGAGATAGAGCTTAAGGAGAGCTTTGGGAATGGTCTCCTAAAAAATGGCAACGCATCGACAATAGCAGACGCAGTCGAAATGATATAAACCCCTCGATATAAATTAGATATGGGCATTTCCAACAGAAAGGTCCACCGAGAGTGAAAAATTTTTTTTAAATGATTTTCCCTCTCACAATATTGAAAACAAAAATCAAATCATTTCACTGTTAGCTTTTTTTTCAAGCGTCCTTCACAATATTAAAGCTTATAAAAACAAAACTAACTTAAACAATAGGAATATGATTGCACTCATAAAAAGTTGCATTATTTCTCTTATTTAAAAGTTAACTGCTTCCAAAATATTTATATAACTTTCGCAGATTTATGAATTTTTTTAGATAAAGTCGAAAACGACTTCCATTTTGTCGCGTGATAATTCCATGATTTTTTTAAAAATTTTAATCGTCAAATCGACTGGAACCTACCCTTTGCAAACCAAAATCTACCAAAAAATAGCTGAGAAATAGCTGATAGTAAAATGGGCTTTACAGTCCCAAAGGGGCCGAGAAAAGCATCTTCTCTCAATTTTTAAATTTTTCGCACAAGAGAAAGGGACCTACACTCAGAAAAAAACGACCGGGATAGTTCTAGACCAGTGTTGCCCAAATGTCATTTTTCATATCCCGTGGGATAGGAAGTCATAATTCTGCCAGCGTCGCAGCCGACACACGCATAAAGAGAGAGAATACGAGTGCTCTATAAAATGCACGCACACACATATGAGTGTTTGTTTGTAGCCTATATTTGACATAATGGCGTTTACTTCGTGTTGCTCTGCTACACACACAATCGCAAAGCTTGTTAGTGTGTGTTTGTGCACCACTGTTCTAGACCGATCGGGATAGAATTTATGCCGTTTTGTACTTGAAATTTTAAGTATGTTTTCGTCATGAATGTACTTAAATTAAGTACGAAACATACTAGAATAGAAAAAGGACTGTTAAAATTATTCAAACGAGAACAAACGTTCTTAAATCAAGTACATTTCGTACTTACAGTTAGCCTAAAAATTTAAGAAAAGATCGAACTTAGTTCAAGTACAAAAATTCTTGGATAAAGTACAGAACAGACTTACTATGCAAGCTCCAAAAAGTGTGCTACCAAAACTGCGAATTATTTTACGTTGAATCTGTTCTTGAAATTCCCTCCTGGTTCTAACACTTTGGTAATGGAGTGTGGGTAGATTTCGACCTACAGTTTAAACATCTTGGTGTTTGGTTAATTCATTTCCTTTGGGATTTAGATATTATATACAGACCTTTATAGGCTTAGACCAAGAACATTTTGTACTTATTTTTTGAAGTATTATTTTGCTTCAAACATGGTTTGCGGTTGACTTTTGAATTAATAGACTTCGATGAAGAACCTTTTTGCACTTATTTTGAGAAAATATCGGGCTGTACTTAAGACCATAACAAAATAATAATATGACCGAAAAGATATAAAAATAGTTCGAAATGTACTTCAAATATCCCGAAACAGTCTTCAAACAAGTATTTTGGGACTGAAAAAATCGTACTTGATAGAATGATTTTGTACTTGAATCAAGTATTTTCGTACTTACCGTACTTCGGTTTTACTGAGTTAACCGTATGAACATAGTTTGTTTGCATTTCATGAGTTAAGTTCACACTGGTGTTATGATGAAAGTGACCGGATGTAAAGCTTTTTCGAAAGCCAAATTGGTTTGCAAAATTTCGAGCCGGACTTTCGATTTTGAGGATGCACCACGTCCTGGAAGGCCTTTGAAGTTAGGATGGGAAAAATAAAGTCGTTGGTCGATGCAAATCTTCGAATAGCAACTCAATAGATTCCTGGAAGGTTACACTTGTCTAACACGACCGTTCACAAGCATATGAAACGTCTAGGATTAATTTCGAAGCTTAACATATGGGTTCCTCATATTCTTACAGAACGAATTTTACTCCTCATACAAGTTTGATGACTCGCCAAAAGCTACCACTTCCACAATATTCGCCAGACTTGGCACCTTCGGACTATTACATGATCCGGTCTCTCCAAAATTTTTTGGATGGGAGAACCTTCACCTCAAAGCAGGAAGTCAAAAACCACTTGGACCAGTTTTTGCCTGCAAGGATCAAAAATTTTATGAGCGTGGACTCAATCTCTTGCCCGAAAGATGGCAAAAGGTATTGCATAAAAATTGAGAATATATAATATCATAAAATGGGGAAAGAATTTCCCCCCCTAACAAAAGAAGGGCCGATACGGGGCATGGACACACACTCCTCAAAGCTTTAGGGATTTTGGCATTTGCTGCTGATGTCGGATTTTGTTGCAAGCCTGCCTTTGGGTTTCCCAGGCGGTCATAGCAGTTCTGTCATGAGATACCTTCTGCCAGCTCATTGAAAACGCCCCTAAAACTGAGACAGTGCGTCCAATGAAAGTTTTAATAAGAATTAAGCGAAATTATTAATATTCTCTTGCCATTGCCATAGATTTTAAAGATTCGGTTTTAAAATTAAATAATTAGAAAATTTCACTTTAGGTTTAAAACTCTTGATCAGAAGGCGAGCTGTATAGTTAAGAAAAGTATATCCATCTGTCTGGCCGTACACGTAATAATCTAAGTATTGAAGTTATTGAGCTAAAATTTTAGCACTGATTAAGGCGTTAGTCAGAAAATTTGGGGGTCCCAGATTAGATCCGAAACTAAGTCGGACAAATAAAATATTTTAATAATTTTAAATTTGTATTTTTTAAGTTAAATTGTTTTGAATTAAATTTTGTTGAACATTTTCCGAGGACTGCTCCTAGATTTTCCTACAATCAGAAAAACTGGCTTCTCTGAAAGTCTTAGAATCAACACGGCCTACTTTTGTCTTTGTAGAAATTTTTTTTTAACCTCTATAGGAAAAAAATACTTTTTTGCTCGGGATCGGGACGAGCTGAACTCGATTCTGACTCAAAAAGATATAGATTTTATGTTGACATTTCAGTTTTCCATTAATTTTAATTTGTTAAAAAAAACTCACAAAATATACACAATAATTCACATGTAAATACTGCTGTTGCAGATACAAGGAAACCCCACAACACACAAAATGACATTAAATTACAATAGTTACTATCGAGTTCATAGAACGAGAGGGAGAGAGAGCGAGCGAGAGAGAGAGACCTCAAAAAAGTGACGGATCATCACCATAGTTTAGTTATTGGCATAGTAACCATGCCCATCATTGCCCATAAACTCCGACCAGCGTTGTAGCTCAATGGGATCCAGTTCGGAGCACACCTCACCCGGTTGCAGTGAACGGCAGGTGCAGGTAATGCCTATGCGGGTGACAATCAGCTGGGACTCATATTTGGGTAGGGCGGGCTCGGCATCCACCAGACGCTCACTGAGGCACTGTTTGAGGAATTGCTTGCGTAACACACGCAGGTTATCGGTGTAGGCTATAGTGAGGGGAAACCACAATTACGATTTACACTTTTTAAATGCTCTGCACACTTACTCTTATAGGCGCTGACCTTTTCCTCCACACAGCTGAGATCCTGCGGTGAAAATAAAGGCGGATATGCCTCCGATTCGCGTATATTGAGCACAAAGGCAAAATCCAGCGAGGATGTGAGATTGCCCAAGGCCTTGAGTAACACGCCCGTTGATGAAATTGAAGCCAAATACCAATCGTCAGCACTTAAATCCTCTCCAGCCATGGTGGTGGTTGTGGCTTGGCTGGTGCTTTCTTCGCGCCGCTGACGCTTGCGTCTGCGAGATTTGTTGACTGTCTGATCCAGCTCTTGTTCTCTTTTCTCATTGTCCAGCTCCAGATCCCACAGGCTGAGTGGCGATTGATTGGAGAGTGGTAAACTAGTGCTGGTGCTAGTGGAACTAGCGTCCGGGCTACCACTTCTCACATCTCGATTGCTGGCACTTGGATATTTGCTACGCAAGTGTATGGGACGCTCGTTCTGTTGATCAAGCTGCAGCTGTGGTACTTCATCATTGTACACCAGTTCATACTCCTCCGGCACACGCATGGCATTGGGACTGTCGGCGGGGACCGGCAGAGGTTCGTAATCCTTCTAGAAGGGAGAAATGAAGAATAAATTGGTTTTATTCAGTTTAGTTA